>JAUZSU010164637.1:0-13589 GCA_034780255.1 Parotocinclus maculicauda | reverse complement strand
AAACTCTCAAGAAAACTTTTTTCACATGGTCATAATGGGGTATTTTGTGTAGAATTTTGAGGAAAGAGATTAATTTTTTACAATTTAGAATAAGGCTGTAACATAACAAAATGTGGAAAACGTGAAGCGTTGTGAATGTGAATACATTCCGGATGCACTGTATGTTCTATTACGAATAAAATATTGACATTTGCAATCTCCACATCATTGCATTCAGTTTTTATTCACAATTTGTTGTGTCCCAACTTTATTCGAATCCGCTTTGTAATTTAATTTGCTTATACATGCATTTTACTCTCCAATACACAAAATAGATTTACACCTATTGAACAAAAACAGCCTGTACACTGAATGATTAATAAACCATGATGAAATTTGTTCATGCCACACCCAAGTAAATCACATCTAGAAAGCAGAATCTCTTAGAATTGACTGTTGTAAAGAACAATAAAATGCATGTTCAGTAACCACAATAGTTTAGCTAAAAAGCTAAAAAGATTCCTTGAAGGTCATCTCCAAAAAACTTTATACCATAAAATCATACTTGGCCTGCCAAACGTACAGTATTTATTAATTTACCGTTAGAAATCACTAGTTAGGTTAAACACCACCTTTCTTATATAAGCCTTTAAAGTTTAATATTTGTGTATTTCTGAACTCTTAGAACTAATATACCAAAAAGGTTAATATTTAAACCAGAATTTATAATTATATATCAATATGCAATTTGTTCACTTGTCATATCATACTAGCAGGTCAGCTGAATCATGATTTTTATTCTGAAGTTTGGCAGACTGCCTTATCAAGAATCACAGAAGCTTAAATTAAGCTCTATTCTATAAATGGGTGCAGTGGAGACATCATTTGGTTTTTAATATTGATTTACATCTTCCTCTGCGTCGTCATTCATCATACTGTGCAAGTTACTTGATAGTCATGTCAAAATATCATGATTTTTATTTAGGTAAGATATATGCCTACAAAAGTCATATACATACCATGTTTTCAGTTAGTAAGAATTGATCTAACTGCTACTAAACTCGGTCTCTTGTTGTTTCAATACTGTGGTGCTAAAAGGGTTACAGCACTTGTAATTTGACCCAAATAGCAATCTATTTAATAGGAATCATCCATCCAAAAGGAATCTTAAAGTCAGTAGTTCAGGGGGACTTTAATACACATTGTTAACCTTTCAGCCAGAAAAAGCATAATAGGGGTTAAACCCATTTTGCAAAACAATGATAAAAGGTTAAACTGTCAGGAGGCTTACGGTATTCACATTAAACTCTTGTCACTTTCTCTGACAAGGCATCTACTGTGGTGTGCCCTTGAAGAACAAGCCACTGAAGGACAGATACAGACACGTACACACACACACACACACACACACACACACACGCACAAAAGATATACTACACATTTCCATGATTAAATTTGCAATCCATATATTCCCCACCTCCAGAAGGTGAACAATTTAAAGAGGAATAATAGAAACATATAGTGTTCAGTCCATGTCATTGAAGTTATATCAGTAGCAGCACAAGGCAAATGCAGCCATGTTAATACCACTGTTCTCTTCTCACCCGTTGTCATCAGTGCAATAAAATTAAACTCACCCTCACACCTGCTCAAATACGTCTTTCAACTCAATGAGAAAGAAGTCAGGCGAACTATGTTATGCTCGTAAACACATGCAGCATTCATTATCTACAGGCTTGCACAGCTGGCAAATACAAAATTACAATCAAAAAGAGAGGGGAAGTATAAGGAAGATGTGAAAAAAAAAGAAAAGAAAATCGAAAGAGAGGTAGATTGTGTGGACCTCTGCATTCATAACCTCTTCAGTTTTATTAGCATCTTTATTGTATTCCTACTAATAATAACCATGAAAACAAATCATAAAATTAGACTTAAAACCATTAATCATTAATCTGATCAACAAACAGGGGTAGATAAAACATGCTTTGTTTTAGTGCCTCTCTCTCTCTCTCTCTCTCTCTCTCTCTCATCTCACACACACATTGCTCACAATAATCGGGGGACATTTCATTATGTGATATTTCATTTATAAATCATTTTTGTGAGCAGTATATTTGAAAGAAAGGACTCTCCCCTTTATATTACTTTAATGTGGTTATGTCACCTCTATATAATACATACCCCCAAAGAACATTTACTTGTATTGTTAGTAGAAGATAGAGGCACATTTCTGGATTCCGTCTTATTTTATGATGCTGGTCAAAAGTACATTGTGTACGTTAAAACAGTCAGTCAAATAACTAATTGAATAAAATCAAAATGTATCTATTGAACAAATTATCAGATTACAAAGTACATTACAATGTACACATACATATATACTGGTTTAAATGTCAGTACCAGTCGGGTGCGTGATGGTAGTAATGACATACTACACTAATTGACAAAAGAAGATACTTTATATGTGTTAATGTAATGATGATATTGCTAAGTGATTACAATATTAAAAAAGGTTACATTTATTGAGGAAAAACCACAATTGAAAGGAGGCTCTAGTATCCTGTTAGGCCACTTCTAGCCCCAATACAAGAAACACTTTCTGTGTATAGGAGAGCAGTATCCTGCTAAAAATTCAGGTTGGAGGCCCTAACATAAGGGACAACACATGTGGCTACAGGAAGTCCTGCACATATTGCTAATCAGTTAGTGTCCCTGCATCGCTACTAACAAAGTGTCTTATGCACTGGCTCCACAGATCATGCCAGCAGTTCTGGAAATGTGTCACTAAACAGCAAAGGCAAGATTGAAGCACTCATCACATGGCTTCCATACTCAACCTGACTGTCATCATGTCCTAAAGAGAAATTAGATTTTTTGCTACAGAGGATACTGTCTGTAGCAGTCTAAGGGTTATTAGTGTCCATCACAATACTAGTAAGAACAGAATTTGTAAATTTGAATTTCTAATTTTCCGCGGCGATCGATTGGTTTCATTTTCGTTAATTACCTTTTGAGTATTTAAGATCACATTTGTGTTCGCCGGCTCATCGCGTTATATGTACGTCCTGTCAGTTCGTCCCCTTCGTTGTGCGCGCTTTTGGATTCATTTGTTTACTTTATTTTGGACTCTGCCGCATTGATTCCCCGACTGCTGACGGCACCCGCGACTCGCGGTTGGTAAGGGCTGACCCTGGATCCGGGGTTAAGGGCCTTGCTCAAGGACCCAACTGTGGCAGAGGTGGGATAGAGGGCTCTAGAGGGCGCTAGAGGGCTCTGGAGGGCGCCTCCGGATCCCTAAGAGGTCACCCCCGGATCCTCGGCCATCAAAGGCCATCCCCGGATCCTCGACCGTAAAGGGCAGCCCCTGGATCCTCTGGCATTTTAAGCCGTTACTGGATCCCCAGCTCTGGAAAGCCACCCTTTTCTTTATTTCCCTTTTTGTCTTTTTTTGTTCCTTTTGTTCAGGCTGTTTTTCGTTCGTTTTTTATTTATTTTGTTGCCATCTCATGGTCCTTTTGGCTTTCAGGCTGTTGATGTGGACCCCGGCTCCAAGGCCATTCAAGTGGATCCTCGGCACCCTTGGCACCCTCGCCACGTTTGAACTCCAAGTCCAAGCTCCAACTCCAACTCCAACTCCAAGCTCCTGTGGACTCTCTGCACCCTTGGGACATCAGCCGTGGGTGGTTCCCAGCACCTTGGCCATCCTGTGGGCCCCCCAGCACCCCACACAGCAGTTCCTGACTTCCGACTCCTTGGCCACCTCTGGACTTTCGCGTTGGACTCTTCTGTTTATGTTATCCCTGAATCCCTCTTTTTTGTTAATACATGTCTTTTCGTTACTTTCAATTGTTGTCTGTCTATTGGTTCTGCATTATGGGCTCTGATTCAAAATCAGTAGGGATCCTGGAAAATTAGCGAGACCAGGAATGGTCTTGCGAGATCTCCGGGATGCCTGATTGTAACAAAATTAAAGAGCCATCATCAAAGAACATAAAGGAAAATAATGGATGTCAGTCATGACCTAGTAGCAGCAATCTTCCTTAAAAGAACACATTGTTGTTAACATACTCACATTACCATTTCCACACAAAGCCACACCTTCCACTTTCATTAATGATTTAATAGCTAACATTCACAACAAAAACAGCTACATAAATCATGACTCAGTGCAGAGTGATTTCTTTCACACAGCAGTACTTTGAGCCCACAGACCAGTCTAGAATATGCTAGAAGAACTATGGTCAGAAAACCAAAATAGAAAAAAAAACTAACAAAAACATGGCATCAAATGCACTATCTATAGCCTATATACACTGTTTACAAAATTATGGGACATTTTACTATGTAATGTATGAATTATTTTTGTGAGCTGTATATATGTATATTTATGAAAATACATTTGCTGTTTTATTCCATTATATATGCAATTTTCAGTAGGATAATGATTGCAAGAGTTTTCCAAAAATGTCTCCAGTAGATTTCTGCCCGGTCATCAGATTTATTATTTTGCAGTATAGAATTGGGACCAGCAAAGTGTGCAGGATCGACAGGCACACATGTGGCATTAAGTGAAAAGGTCCTGAAATGTATAAACACAACAATGTTCAGTTCCCTTTTTTAATCCAAACCTTGCCATCTGCGAACTCGCCAGACTTGTAATTGCGCAGTGCTCTGATGATCTAATTATGCCAGTTACCATCAAATAAATTGAGCTGGGTGTTTGGAAGATGGTAAACTCAGATAAGTACCAATTAGTTAAAACAATTTATTAATGTTACTTATTTTAATTTTATTTTATATTTAAACACACAGAAGTGCTGGATTTGAAGATATAAAGTATAGACGTAAGTCCAGATCTCGTTTTGGCACGATTCGGCTCAAATGAATAACTGCATTTTTTAATTATTTTGCTGACTTTGTTTAAAAGAGAAAAAAAACAGCAGACAGTCTATTTTACCTTTCCTTTTGATATATATATATATATATAGGATTTAGGGATTTATATTAAGGAGATCTCTTCTGAGAAGTCCCGAGAAGTACTGCACATTTGGAATTTTTGGGTGCCATCTGTTAATTAACCCTGTGATTTGCCCCATCATAAACTCTCAATATGAGATAAAAAGTAACGAAGCTTGTTACGAGATGTGGTGGTTGGTGTTAGGACCCAAGGATGCGGGATAGACGAAATTCCACAACATATAATAATAATAGGGAAATTATATAGAAGAACTAAGAGTGGAGCAAAAGGCACAATTTGGGACGTCTCCCAAGTGGTGAGGCACAGAGGTAGTCCGAACGCCAGGGGGGCGAAGGTGAGCTCGGACGCACATGTAGCGTGGGTAAGCCATGCCGGGGCACATATAATTCAAACTCACAGTCACTCTAGCCGGGGCGTATCTCATTTCGAGAGGGCAGCCGACTAGAGTAAGGCTCAAAGGAGCACAAAAGGCAACGAAGCGCCAGGGAGCGAGCGTGAGTTCGGACGCACGTGTGGCGCGAATAAGCAACATTTTGGGAGCAACACACTGATCGCCAGTGTCAGCAGGGAAAACTTTAGGTCTCTGCTTGCCTACAAAGAGGATAAAGTCTGGGTGAGTCAGTAATAACGTGATGCCTTTATCGCCACTGTTTCTGCTCACTTATCTATAATTCAGAGAGCTGGACTGACTTTTAGTTTGCAAGCTTATTAAAGACTGTATTTCAAGGTAGTCATGAACAGCCTGCTGGGAGGAAGGGGTGGGACCTTCAGGCAGCAGCTACTCACATTCTGGTTAGCCAGGCATGTGATATGTAAATCAGCCTTAGTGGTGTTAAATAAACCTGCCATCGGAGCTACATTAAATTTATTTCCCAGTAGAGGAATTACCTTATAATTAGATTATAACAGCTGATAATAGGGTGTTGTTTGAACCAGAAAAGAGCAAGGATTTAGCATCAGCAGTGTTATGATAAGACAATAAATGACATAAGTCATCTCTCTTCATACCAACGTGGCAATACACAATTGTCCAAAATTGACACCTGTGTATTTATTATTTGTTTGTTTGTCACGCAAGCAATGCAGACCCAAGCACTGACCCTATTGTGTTGTGTGTCAGTCATTTTATTTGATTTGATTTTTTCCACACACCCCAAAATGAGAGTCACTCTATCTCACACATCTCTTATAATATAAACACAATCAATCACATTAAAGTGAAGCACACATTGATTTTCATCCAGAATGTATTGACGGGAGGCAGACAGAGATGGCATGAGGTGAGAAGCATATTAGATATTAGTCCTTTCAGTCTGTTCAGTATAGCACACCCCAAGTTTATTATGCTGTAATAATCCAACACTGAGTAGACTCTTCTCTATATTTAGCCATTACTGAACCAATTTTCAGTCTTACTCAATAAGGTAATTATAATAACAGTTTGTTAGCAGTCCAACACAAATCATACACTAGCAGTATTATTAAAGGAAACAGATAATCTCCATCTGTTAGCATACATTCCCATTATGGTTTAGATATTACTTGGTCCAAACTCCTTGTGTACATCAGCATTTCAACTTGAATAGAGCTTATCTTGACACTTCCAAAACATTATTTGTAAATTCCCTTCATCAGCAGATCTGAAGTCCAAATCAAATTGGAAAGGAGCTCTGAAAGTATAAACAAGTTACCGTTCATAAAAAATGAAAGCTGGAATCCAGTTTTCTAAAGCATAAATATTGTAGTTTGCTATACTACCCAGTGTGCACACCGCAGATGTTAGGGCATGGTTAATGTGAAAATATTCTTTCCCTTCAGTGTGAGTGTAATTGAGAAAAAATAACCATATGCAGTCACATGAGAATGTGTTTTATACAAGTGCTAATATTATTAGTATCATTTAGGAGACAAGCAGAACTCTTTTTAATAACATTTAAATTGACTTAAGCTCATTCAACGAAATCGTGTTATTTGTACATAGAGCTTGCTATTGCAACCACCAAATATTAAACATTTCTGTTTATATTGCTTCTCCAATAGAATCATAGATAGCAGAAATTTCAGGTGTTCTTTCATGCAATGAATATTCTGTTCTTCTACAATCCCAAATCAAAAATAGTTGGCACAGATTGGAAAGCGCAAATAAACTAATATATGCTGCGTTTTTTTTTCTTGTATTTAATTACAGACAGTGTAAACCCAAGTTGTTTTGTTTGGTCAAAATCATTTTATTTGTTAATTAATATCCATTTCTGCATTCAGGCCTACAACACATTAAAAATAAAAAGTTGAAATTTGGCAATTTATTTCTAGGTAGGTATTTATTTATTTAGGTAGAAACTAAATAATAATGTGATTTGCAATGTCAACAGGTTATTGTAATCATATTTCTGTACAAAATCAGCATCCACAAATGGCTGAGTTTTTGAGGAACAAAGATGGTGCGAGAAATGAGGTTGTTATGTTCAGACAGCAAGTGGTCCCAGGAGGGAAAATCTCATGAGTCAGTGACATGTGGTCCAAGACTCATCAATGCATATGGTCACAGGGGCTATTGGTCTGATCCACACTGACACAAGGGCTACTATAGTACAAGAAATGTTTAATGCTGGTTACAAAAAAAATGTGTCACAACACACTGTGAATTGCATACATTAAATCTGTTTGAATTTAAAGTGGAGTTTGAGCTTTGCTGGTCATGCAGAATAACATGGGAGGACAAATCTGGCCTGCATCTCCAGCTCCATGCTCCAGTGCTTACTAATCCTCTTCTGCTCTTCATAGGACCAGCCACCTGCAGAGACAAGACATGAGTTTTTCTTAGCTGTAGGTGAAGAGTTGCCTTTGATACAGATATCTAGAGATTATAGGGAACTAATTAGCTTATAACAAGTTCATACTTATTCACTGTTTTAAAAAAAAATCTCAATTTGGACATGCTGCTTCTGCTTCTACAATGTTCAATGAAGTTGCAAACAAATTGCAGTCACTAAACTCTTCTTTCCAATAGTAGGCAGTAAAGTTTAAACTGAGAGAATGAACATGCATAAATTAATATGCTACACTCCCAAATCTATCAGCCACTTTGTTTTAGTTGTTGTAACTACAGAAAGTTAAGTCCATGTCTGACCTATTCTCCTTGATACATAGCCATTACTCTTGCAGCGCCTGACCAGGTCAAAGGTGTCACGCTGTATAAGAGCATCTGCTAAATGCCATGGATGTAAGTGTAATTATTTATGTGTTCATGAATAGCTGGTTATCATGATAAAATGATGCTGCTAATAATATACATTCCTAAAGACTCCAAAGTCGCAGAGAATGAGATCTGATGTATCAGCGACTCAGATTCTGCTTCTCTCTATCAGCAGGTAATATTAATAGAATCTAATATGAGCACAATATAGTGGTTTTGAGCTTCTTTATAGAAATGTTTCCATCTGGCTCTGATGTAAAAATAGTATCAGGGTAATTCAAAACCTTCCACACTTGAGTGAGCCAAATGTGACAAAGTCTCTGACACTTGATTATTTTGCCCTGTTTTTGAATATTATATTACATTATTTATTTATTCACACATCAAAGTTTTGAAAATCAAAAAGTTTTATTTGTACAGCACTTTTTACAGTGAAGCATTGTCTCAAAGGAGCCTTACAATGTTATATTATCTTCTAATATCTAAGGCCAGTCCCAGAACTGTTATCTATCAAGGTTATCTGCTTAACAAGTTAATAGTAATCATTTAAATAAACATTTAATAAATGTTTGTAAGAACATATTTGAATTTATATTTAGTAGACATAGAAAATGATATGCAAAGTGCATGAAAATACTGCTAGAGCACTTAACCCTTAGAGGTTACAGATTACATGAACAATCAAGCTCCATGCTTTAATAATCTCATATCTCCATTAGAAAATGCTGTGGAAGCCTCAGCACATACTGTAATAAGACACATGAGACAGAGACTAGCAGTTGCAATTAAAGCTGCAATCATAAATAGATATACATAAGACAGCAAAATACAGATACTTAACATTGCTATTGTAATATTTGCCAGGGAAGGTTCTGACAGGGTAGGGTCTTCCTTATGAAAATATAGATATGCCCAACAACCAAAACAAATCACACACTAGTACACACACAAACTTTTAACAAAAATGCGCTCCCATCATATTAGAGACCAAGGTATCAGCAAGGACCTACAATTCACTAAAAAAGCCACCACACTTATATAAGACACCCCAGCAGACATTAATCAGCACTGATTAGAGCCAAGCCAGCCCAAACTGTGCCTCTGGGAGTTTTTAAACACAGTGCCCACTCACTGTCTACTTTTTTGGATATACCTATGTTCTATGCCCACAATGTAAATGTAAAGCCAAAGAAAGTAGCTTATCTTTTTCTGTATTATTCTTTATTATCATCATGTCCTTCATAAGGGCACTACCCAAATGATGCTGTTGGCTAGATATTTTCAGTTGGACTTTTATCAGACAAGCAGTGACACTGAGGTGTTTTACAGCTCCAACAGTGGTGCTGTGTGTGATTCACTCACAACGATGCAACTCCCACTTACATGCTGTTGTCAATCTTTGTTCCCTGTATGTTATCACAGCATAGTGCTGAGTCCTTACAATTCATAATGTTGAAGCAAGGCACCAACAGGTCTTACATTATCAGAAGATTACAATAAATATTTGGAGCTTTTTGGCTTGTAGCACATACCAGGTCACTAAAATACTTCATCCCTTTATCCCTTTACAAATTTCATATAATAGTTATAAATGGCATGCACTCTTAATAACAAACCATTTTCTTATATGGTAAACTTTTCTCTCTGCTCAACTATTTTCAGAAATAACTTATTACAGTAAGTTCTATGTTTCTCTGTCTTTGTGACGTTTAGCCCTTTCATCTTCAAACAAATAAACACTGGCAGGTCTACAGAATATATGCATGCAAGTTAAGGAAACTGTGTTGACTGGTTGATGTAAATACAGATGTATCATTGTGTTTTCAGCAGTACATGTTTGGTTTTAGATTTCTTTTTTTATCTTTATACATCTTGTTTTACTAAATCCCATCATATGTATTTTGTGTATTTAAATTCAAATTTCAGCTAAACTAGTTCTGTCATTGTCTAAGCTCCCACATCGATACAAAGATTTTTGAATGAGCTTCCAAACTTGCAAAGAAGTTTATTAGCAGTTAGATAGCTGGTTTGCTAGCAAAGAGTTTGCCTAGAGTTCATTTATTTATGTAGTATGTAATGATTGCTGTGTAGTGTTTATGCATGTCTTGGCTTTGTGTGTTATCTGACGACAATGTTTGGTTTTGAGTAAAGATAAAATCATTTTGAATCAGTTGTTTGTGTTGCATTGGGCTGGGTAACATTTGATTTTGCAAGCCAAGTCATAGGTTTTCAAAGTGTAAGTTGAATTTGGGAGTATGTTGTTTTCAAAGAAGAAGAGGAAATTTTAGGAAATGTGGTGTTCAGGAATCTAGTGTTTGATTTTACCATATCAATATTTCAGCCATGTGTTGTTATGAGTTATTTCTTGCTCTACAACCTATTAACAACATGACTTCCATGCTTGATGTCTGCTGCAATAACTTAATGACTGTGCATTGGCGCTACATGTGTTTTGCAAAGAAACAAATGTAATGTAAATGTAATGATTTGTGACAAAGTTAATTGTTTTATTAAACATTGTTACATGTTATAAAAAACATGACATCATTTGCTCAATGTCACAGATGTGAAAGTACAGGGCTGATTGTTCGGATAAAGAGTTAGTCACAGAGAGTAAGAAAAAGAGAACTCTGAGGTTAATGAGGAGTTACAGAAAGTCAGACATGTTAGGCATGAGGTAGCAAGGAAGAGGGACTGCTCATCATCTTGTCTTCTGTTACCATGGAAATGTGTCCCTGTTGCCCTCGCTCTTTTGTGATCTTCCCTGCGCAGCTCATCATGTGTACATATCAGCTTATGTGCATCTGGCTGCCTGCTACACTCTAAGCATCTGCATCGTACAAACTTACCACCTGCAACATGCTAACACAATGCACCATGTACATGCTGGTGCCAGCTAGCAACAGCGTAAATACCTATAACATACAGTGACACAGTCACACAAGCTTCTAAATAAGCAACATATAAGCAAACACCAATTTCACCTTTTTCATGTGACGACAGGTGAGATAAGAAATAGGGGAAAAAACTATTGGCAGCGTAATTAATAAATAAACAGGGTACATCAGATTCACCTGGTGCTGCACATTTCCTGGTAAACAGGATCAACCATTTCTTCTTTTTAAGTTGTTTTTGTCTGGGTGGGCATATCCCTGTGTTTACGTGGGTTTATCCAGGTAAGATGTATGCTCAGGTGGCCTGTTAGCTCTTACATGTCCTTAGGTATAAATAAGTGCACATCTAAAGATTTATATTTGACTGATTTACCTCACACTGAGAGTCCATGAGCCAAACCATTAAATATGCAATCTTTATATTATTATATAAAGATCCTTATGTTTGCATAATTTTAATACAAATGTTGTGTGTACAACATTGCACTCCTATAATGAGAGCAATGTCTTACAAATGTTTTTCTTATATTGCATGGTTTATTTCACACTTTTAACACTGATGCAATGGAATAAATACTTATTGTACTTTTAATAAAAGTTATTTACTTTTGGTTAAACAGGTATTTCATCATGTCTGTGTTGATAATAAATTTCCATAATGCCATACCCTCTAGTAAGTTTTTTTCTATCTTGAAAGGGTAAAATATAATATATAGTTGATTTAGGTCTTTATGTATACTGTACATTAGAAATAGAAATAGAATTCTACAAAAAAAACATGAATTGATTTATTGATTCATTCATGCATCTCTTTTCTATACCCACCTAACCCTAACCAGAGGTGGGAAGCCACCCTAAACAAAACATCAGTCTATCACAGAGACGATTTACGCACTCACACACGCACACGCACACGCACATGCACACACACTCACTTACTAGCCCTTGGACCTTTCAAAGAAACCAGTATGCCTACCACAAATATTTGAAGTCTATCATGGCACACACAAACGGAAATCTCTGAGGACAAAAGTGTGCATCTTATCTAAAAAAGCAACTAAATGCATTTTTCATATTAGTTCATCTGTTTACCATCAGAAGAACACTAAATATCAGTGGTGCGCATGACAAGATGCAAGGAAAAGCTGCTCTTCAAAAGCACATTCTTGCTTATCTGAAGTTTGCCAAATATTAAACAGACAAGACAGAAGGGTTTCATAGCATGAAGAAACAAAAATTTGGCAAAAATCCCCAAATGGCCTAGAGAAACAGTTAGGCCAAGAGAAACTTCTAGCAACGAGTGTGGCTATAACAACAAAGAGCACTAATTAGTAAATTCATTTTACCATATATATATATATATGACATATTGTAACCAGGAGTACATCAGACACGTTCAATTTTATTTATAATGTCAACAGTGAGCTAGGATGTCTAAAAATGCATTTTGTATATATAGTCCATTAAAAAAAAAGGTTTTCTTTTCTCTGTATAGCAGTGCAATCTTCAGTAGTTGTTTTGTTGTTTTGTGAGGTCAGATAACATAGAGTATCTGTACATTGCAAAGGCCCACACCCTCAGACTTTCAATTATATAAACCAATGCATAATTGAAATTATCAAATTATAACCAGTATAAAAGAAATAGAACCAAGGTTAAAGTGTTTGGTATTTAGAGTATTTGGATAAAACAGAACATGTCAAATATTTGTCATCACTACACTACAGATACAGCAGATACAAAGTAGGTAAAAATTAAACACCTGGCACCTTTAGTGAAAGGCCACTGTTAACTTCTCCCAAGCTTTGCTGGGAGTAATCAGACATCTGCCACTAATCCCAGTCATCTCTCTGATACTATCCCTCACAGCATCCCTCCACAAGTTTGTCAACTTGTGTGTATTGGTCCACTCATTGGAGACATAAAGCTCTGATCAGAACAGAAGATACCAAAGTTTGCTGTGTAATTTCTACACGGTGTGTTTGATCTGGCAGTCAACAGAGAGGAAATACCACAGAAAGCAAGACAGGCAGGTTAATGTAGTGGCAGGCTCTGCTGATGCTGTGAGACAAGCTGGATTTAATGTAGCCAAACGGATTGAGTGTAATGCAGTCAGACAGTGTTTTAATATGTATATCTCTCATGTCCAGGTACTGTCTCCTCATTAATCCTGAGGCTGGTAATGAGACACTTTTACTGTCAGTTAAATCAGAATCAGACAGTAAATTGACAGAGAGTAGTGGGCTCTACAGAGGTACAGTTAATCTACACACACACACACACACACACTGAATTGAGTAGCAGCATTTTCATTCCCATTTAGTCAATTAAGGATATGAATAGTTTGTTGGTGTATAAATATTTAGAAATAGAGATATCAAACTGGTTGGCAAGGAACTGAAGCTAAGGCTGTGGGTTAACACTGTGAGTGACGAAAGGCAATTTGTGACGGCTTTTACAATATTTTTCTATATCACTTTATAAAACCTAGTGTCTTATGAAATAGCACTGAAACAGTGCTGTACAGTTTCTATTTTTCATG
>JAUZSU010164636.1:0-25270 GCA_034780255.1 Parotocinclus maculicauda | reverse complement strand
ATACAGTCTTACAATCCAAGCAATGGTGGGTTAAGGGCCTTGCTCAGGGACCCAACTGTGGCAGCTTGGCAGAGGTGAGGTTTGAACCCTGGACCTTCTGTTTAATAATCCAGTACCTTAACAGCTAGGCTACCACAGCACTGAAACTCGAACCAGTGTCCTTCCAGTTTTGAACGAGCATATTATGGATTTGTGTGTGTGTGTGTGTGTGTGTGTGTGTGTGTGTGTGTCAGTCACTACGAAAGCGATTTTATTTCCGTCCTGTCCGTTAGCAGGTGCTTGCATGTGTATTTTTGCAGGTGTTTATTAATGCACAATAAGAGCAGGTGTTTGACTCGAACTCACACACACACACACACACTGCTGCTCATACGAGCCCGTGTTTGTTTCCGAGCAGGTGTGTGATGCCTTTGTGCTTTCAGGTGCAGCAGCACTGGGTGTCATACACTGAAAAGATGGATGCGATGGTGGAGGAAGCCTTGCGTCTGAACGTCAAGTGGTCCTTACTGGAGCTCTCGAAAGCAATCAACGGAGACAGCAAGAACTCCCCTAGCCCCCTCTTCAGAGTGCAGGTGGTTTTAAAGCAGGACGCATCGGGACCTTCTCAGGTAAATAGGGTTCCCCTGACTCAGAGCTTCAGGTGTGGGTTCTCAAACACAAAGAGGAAATGGGAGATTGTGATTAGCTTGATCCAGTCCAGGACCATAGCGAGCTGGGGCAGGGACCTGTGTAGAGAAATACGACCGTTTGTACCCGTGACGTCACGCAGCCCCCATCAGAACCCAAATCGCAGCAGACCCTCCCAGTTGGAACTGCCGTGTCCATGGTGGTTTGTCCCATTTAAAATATACTTTTACCCCGTTTTAAATTGGTCATAGGTTTCTTAAAGTGACGAGCACAATGAACAGTAGTATTCCACGTGTGGGGCCAGCTTCATATTCTAGACTAGATGGGTGACCTGGGCGGACTGTATTGGCCTAGTGGTTAAGATACTGGACGGTTCAGGGTTCTGCCACAGCTGGGTCCCTGAGCAAGGCCCTTAACCCACAATTGCTTGATTTGTAAGACTGTATTAATTGTAATTTGCTCTGGATAAGGGCATCTGCTGAATGAAGTAAATGTAAATTAAACTCTGGCAACTTTGCTTTTGAGAGAGAATACAAATCCAAGATTTTTGCTCAAGGGTGAAGCAGTGTTTTTCTGACTTTGGATTTAAACCTCTGCTCACTGTGGTTCATGATCAGTAGAGTGCCTTTTTTGCGGAACAGCTCCAGCGTGTGGGTGAATGGAGGCAGCTGATGGATGGTGGTGAGATCTGAAAATGGATACGAGTGAGTGAGTGAGTGGGTTGCTATATTGTGACAGATTTCAGTATAATTTAAAACCATGATCTGTGCGCATTCACATGCACGTGCGCACACAACGTACAGTCGTTCAGGGTTATAATACAAATACGTACAGCTAATATGGACACTATAGCAGATGCAAAGAGCTACTGTTAACAATTAACACGCAAGACAGGGAACAGCGCATAAAACAAGAACAGGAATAGACAAACTGCAGGATGATGTAGTTACCAGGTTGTTCCCGGGGCCCATGGTTCTGACACTACCTCTGCCTGATAAATAGTAAATGGGATATGATCATAATTTAAACCTACTGCTAAACATAGTTTATAATTATTTAAAATCTAATTTATAATCTACGGAGAAGTCAGTAGCTCCCAGTCAGGAATGACTTGATCCAGAGCCTTGTTAAAATTGTTACCTGGTGAAATGTTTTGCTTGACCAGGTGTCAGTTTTGCCGACTCTCTCTTGGCAGTACAGGTGTTGGAGTGATAAAAAAAAATGTTTATTTTTTATTTCTTAAAATTTTTAACTAGAGTATGGCAGTTGCTTTCTCTTTCATCCATGCTGCCACTTCTAATCTAATCGAGTCCAAACTGATAGGGCTCATCCTCCTTTACTTCTGCCTCATCAGAGTGGTTTTAGGTAATTAGGTGGCACAAAGCTAAGCAAGCCCTCCCTCTTTTCCTCTGTAGACTTTTTTGACAGAGTTTCAGATGTTTAATTCTGATTGATGTTGCTGCCTCTCATGTCTGATGTGATTGCCTCGACAGACAATTCTTTCAGACGGCTTTAGCATAGCTCCCACATCAAACTGTGACCTATCTCTTCAGACCGTTCGATTCAGCACCTTCGTTCCTCTGAGACTAAAGCACACGGGTATACCGCTGTAGAAAAGTAAAAACGCATACGAACAGCTGCTTCATCTCTCACTTAATAACATGTAGGTGCAGCATTGGTGTACTGTGATGTGGGCTGTCCTGTCCGACACACATCTGGTACAAATCTGTTGCACATTCCACACCATGGCTGCAGTTATCTGGCTTAATCTCAAACCATGATGTTAGAGGTACAAATGTCAACAATTCCTTTAAACTAGCTATTCTAAGTGATTATTGGCTAACTGCTAACTAATTAAATCTGTAACCAGTGTATTTTGATATATGTTTAAAATGTATTAGTGAGAATTATAAATCCGTATTAGTTACAGTAGCCAGTTCTTGGTAAACACCAAAGACATAGATCACCAATTTTTAAACCGTAATAGTCAGTATTAGTTACACATTACCTGTCCATTATAAAACTAATAGCCTATTGTTATTATGATAAATGATAATTGACCACTGTAATGTTTTAGTTAACCCAAAAATCAACAGGATATTACTATATACTATATATAATATAACTTACTGCTGTTATTCAATTTAAATTGTTATTATTTACTTAATTTTGCTGTTACTACAATGTAACTCTTTCAATTCAAATGTAGGCCATCCAAGGAGAATGGGTCCCTTTTTAAATTTTGGTCCTTCCAACATCTCTTTCTTCATTATTTAGGGAGTTTTTCCTTTCCACTGTCACCCTAGGTTTGCTCAATTTGGGATTGGCCTTTTAAGATAATATAATATTGTAAAGCTGCTTTAAGACAATTCTCCATTATAAAAAGTGCTATAAAAAATAAATTTGACTGTGAACCAATAGGTTTGAACCAAAATCATTTAGTTAGGTTGCTAGTTAACTGACAGTTAACTGTAAGTCAATGCTGATTAGCCAGTAGCTGACGGTCTTGTTTACCAGTAATTAACTGACTATTGGTCAGTATTTCCTAACTAAAACAGAATTTTTGAACCTTTATTGCTTGACTTAAAAAAAAAACTGTTCATTCACCATATGTAAATAGTTATAAGTGGTTATTAGTTAGTTGATAATTAATCGCTCCAAGTCTTTTCTGGTGGCCAAGAGTTAAATGCTGGTATTAGTTAAGTGGTAATCAACCTTTTGTTAGCTGTTACTAGTTAACCAATAATTGACTATTATAAGTTGACATTAACGACATTAACCACTATAAGTTATTAGTTACCCAGTAATATTATATTTTGTTGCTAATGAGCTAATATTCAAACTACTGTAAGTAATTAATTAACTTGTAAGTAGTTATGTTAACCAGCAATGGTTACTTCATTATTAGTTAATCATTGATGCTATAATTCGTTATTAGTTAAACAAAAACATACTGATATGTCGGTTATTTAACCTATAGCTTATAGCTCGGTTATTTAACCTATAGTTTACCGTTGTAACTGGCTATTAGTTAGCTGATAACTAATCACTATATTGTTACTAGTACACTACCAAGTAATGCTGGTTTAAAATAGAAAGTGTAAAGGTGAAAGGAAAAATAACAAACACTGAGTATTTGAATAAAATATAGAATATAATTCTGTAAGAATTGAGTGCTGGTGCTGTATTTAATTATTTATTAGGGCTATTGCGGTTTTTGTGTGCATTATATGGTTGTGTTGCCTAAAGCTTCTCCTTTCTTTGCAACTTGTCAGCGGAGTGATACCATTTTGGTGTTTGAACTCTTTTCAACCAACCAGCCCGTAAGTATGGAGCGAACTGTTGTATACAATTCGTTATTATTGATCCAAAAGTTAGACGTGGTTCTTAGTTAATTGAGAATTGATCGCTGTAAGTCTCTATTACTTAGCTAATAACACGGGTGTTTATTTTTTAGCCGAAAATTGACTGCTTCAAGTTATTAGTTCTTAACTAACATATATAAATACCTGTTCATCAGTTTTGTGGGCATAACGGACGAGAACTTTGCGATGCTAAGTGTTTCCTTAATGACAATCGTGAATTTGTCCTGTCATTATCTTGACTGTTCCTTTAGCGTAATAAATGCTTTGCCTTGCAGGAACGCTAGCGGCAGATTGACTGCTCTGTCTGTGAGTCTTGGCCGTTCGTTTCCACTCTGATAAACAGATTTTGAAACATGCACAGTTGTTTTTGTTCATCTGAGCATGAAGCCTGATCTCGTACTGCTATGTTCCGTAACATAACTGCTCTGTTTGTTATTGTCAGATGTGATATATTCAGGATTTTATTATCGATCATACACGTGGAGCTTATCCGATCCGTACGGGGCTGCTGAACCAGCATGAGATCCACATGACCTGCTTTCACTTTCAAATGCATTGTTTGATCTTTTGTACAAGTTCAGCCTCCTGCGGATTGTAAAGCATTTCATCTGTGGGAGAATGTACCAGTGTAATATTTGAAGGGTCTTAGAAGAGGTTGCACTGGATGCAGGGGCTTTCTGAAGAGCTCGAGAGGGCCTCCGTTAGCTGCCATTCCTCTGGATCAGTGTCTCGGCTTGATTCTCATCTATATGCGCTGGGCTTTCATAAGTTGATGTGGCTGGCAGAAGTGAAGACGGCAGTCTTTAGTCAGGGAGACGCTGTGACTGATCATACCACAACTGATACTGCTGTTGCTCAATCTCGTACTTTCTAAGCTACGCTTCTGAACGCTGTGTTAAAAATCAACACCATTGTGTTGTGCTTAAGGGTGCACGATGCAAAGTGACAAAACAAAAAGACTTCTATAGCACCCTTTAGATACTTCTGTTACTTAAGTCATTTAAAAAAAGAAATGGTTTGGTGAGCATGTGAATATGACTCATTAAATACACGTTAAACCATGGCTTTGTTTTTAAACCACCTTTTTAAATTAAAGGGAGACAAACTGACACTTTATAGTCATTAGTTTTTAATAAATAAGAAATTTGGATAAATTAATACATTAAAACTGTATCTAAAATTTGTATCTTAAATCTTTTATCTAAAATCTAAAATAACTGCCAGTAACAATAGCAGTTGTTAGAAAACAATTTTTTTATTAGTTTATCAAAGTCAATATTAATTAACCTATAACCAGCTGTCAAAATTAATTTATTAACCAATGAATTTTATTAGCTGCTTGTAAGAAGTCATTATTAATTGCTTGATAGCTTACTGTTAACAAATTATAATTTAAAAGTCTGGTCGGAGAGCCTGAGTATGATACTACGTATGACTTGCCTGGGAAAAATCGAAATTTAAAAATCAGATTTATGTTAAATGTGTATTTATGTTTATTATCGGATTCTCAGCATATAGTCTTGCATATAGTGCTTCATCATTTAAGAGTAACTTTTTAACTCGTATTAATTAACTAATAACTAAGAGTTCTAACTGAATATTAGCAGAGAACTGACTTATAATTATAATAAAGTGACTTAAATTATTATTAATTAATAGATAACTGACTGTTATTAGTTAGATAATTAACTTTGAGGTGTTTTGAGGTTTGAATTCTAAAATGTCAAGTATTCTCGAAACAGGGCACCGATAATAAGCTAAGTTGAGCAAACTTGTGTGATTTAGCCTTTTTTTAAGCTTTTGTAAAGGCTACTAGGTGGAAGCAGTTCACTTATGATTCATGGTCCCACGTGCAGGAGAAATTAATCATCGTTAATATTAATAAACAGGCTGACAAACCATTCAGAGGCCTGGATATCCTGCCGGGTGTCGTAAAAACCGTCTAAATTACTGAGACGCTGTGATCGGGATTTATGACTAGCATTTAATTAAAAGCACTCGGAGCAAGTTGATGGAAGACTGGCAGTTATAAAAACAGATCACAACAGGATGCATGATTAATGAAGATCCACTCTACTGTAGTGTACACGTGTTAAAACAATTACCGGAGCCATGTCAATCTGTCACAGAGAAAAACAGGAACGTTCACAACCTTAAAAATAACACTGAATTTGATCATGGGTCCATTTTCCCATCTAAGGCTCAGAAATTGCTTAGGGGATAAGGAGCTGGCTTTTATTGCTTAGGTTTAATGGATAGTGATTTAGGGTTATGGGTTCGTTTCAGGGTTTGGGTTAGTTAATACTTTGTCAGCCTTTTGGTTAAATATGTACTCATTACATGGTGCTGTGACCAGGCTGTACTTTTACATCTTTAACAGAGTTACCCTGCAGCTACTGGTGAATCTGCTCACCCTTTCCTTTACAAATTGAATTCCCAGATTATAATTCAGCATAATAATGAAACTGTGTGCCGTGATCACATTTTTTTTTGTTTTGGTTTTGTTTTCTGACGATGTTAAATTGTCAGAATAACCCATGTGATGTGTTGAGAGATCTCACACAGGTTATTCTCACTCATTAAAATGCTGCATCGTCAGCTTTGCCTGAACATGGGGAGTTGTTTGTGCTTTTATTTAATTATAGTGTCAGTAAAAGGATACGAGGTGAGTCAGCACAGGACTCCTGTTAATGTTTTATTGCACAGTTTTTATTTCAGTCAGGTTGGAGTTTATCTTTTTCTTAGTGTAAAGCTGCAAAAATATGCAATTTGTGCCCCTTTACCTTTTAAACCATCTAAGTAGTGGTCCAGAACCTTAATTACTGAGCCATGCTACCTGAATCTGTACGCTATTTGTGTCAAACAACTCAAATTAAACTCTACTTTCATTTATTTATTGGGTGGCTTGGCAAGACTTGGGCTTGAATCTTCTTGTCAGTAATCCAAAATTTAAAAGACTGCCTAAATAGAATGTTCCATATTGGTAAAGGGATTTTGGGATACAGTCCAAACAATTTATGTATTTTCTTAAGCTCCCAACAGCTTGACTATACTTGGACCAAAAGGACCTTGGTAGAATCCAAGCAATGGAGGGCTCTGTTGACTGGCCCACAAACTTAAACACAATCCTCAGTCTTCAGTCATCAGACCGAGTTACCTCAGTCATCAGTCCAGGTTAAAGGAGCAAACTAGGTCCCACTTTTGGATACAATACTAACAAGTGGGTTTTGTTTAAGTGCCCAACCGCTTTAATATACTAGGACCATAGCACAATCTTCTGGTTAATTACAGATTAAAAAGGCCCAAAGGAACCCTGTTGTGCTAACTGGCACTTTTGATACAGTCCAAGCAATTTGGACTTTGCACACGTGTCAATCAGTTCTTGGACCTGAACCCTCAATCTTCTAGTCAATAGTCCAGGTTAAATCACCCAAAGAGGTTCTGTATTGGTTTTTGGTATTAGGTTACAATCTTAACAATTGAAGCCAATGGCTTCATACTTGGAACAGAACCATCAGTCTTTTGGTCAGCAGTCCAGATTAAAGGTCCAAAGGAAGACCCATATTGGTAACAGGATCTTTTGATGTAGTCCAAGCAATTAAGGGTTTTGCTCAATTGCCCATCATGCTTTTAACTATACTTTTACCAGGGTTCTCAATCTACTGTTGAATAATCCAGGTTAAAGGTCCAAAGTACTGTAGGTCCCATAATGATAATGGGGACTTTGATAAAGTTCAAGCAACTGTGGTCTATTGAGGACCAGCATCTTAACTATACTTGGACCTGAACCCTTAATCTTTTGGTCAAAAGTCCATAATAAATGACTGAATTAAGTCCCACATAGGTAAAGTCACCTAGAGTAAAGTGGAGATATATTCCTAGCAGTTGTTGGCTGACGACCCAACACGGGAAGCTTGGAGTTGTAATTTGAAAATGCAACCTCCTTATTAGGGTGTGTAAAGCCTTAACCATGACCCACTGGGCACTTAATGTTCCCGAAGACTGTTTTCTGTGAATTAGCAAGGTACTTGATGATGGTGAGGAAAAACAATCCACCTTTTTTACATAAAATAAATGCCACGGCTTCAAACACGAGAGCAACCCAGACAAGAAAATACTAGGACCCACTGATTAAGTGATTTGTCCTGTATTTATTTCACCCTGTATTCTAAACCACTGAGCACCTGGACTTAGAGCCAAAAGAGTCGTCCAGACGTTGTAAATAGCAAAATAATTTTCAGGTACGTGTTGGTAGGAGCCAAAGCAGCATCGTAAATCATCGGTGTATGGAACATAAGGATCAGGATCCTTTCCTAATGAAGACGGGGACAGCAGTAGGAGGAATTTATAAGTAGGCTGCCTAGCTGCTAGATGTGGAAGAGGCACAAGTCATGTTATCAGTTCAAGCTGGCACAGCGGTTGAAGCTATAGTCTCCCACTCAGAAGGTTGAGAGTTAAAATTGGGGCTCTGCCAAATTGAAGGGCTTTGAGTTGTCCTTTGAGCAAATTCTCAACTGTTCAGATCAAGAGCTATGTCTGGTAAACGCTGGAGAGACCGTGTGAATATTAAATAAAATTGCTTGATATGAATCATTAGTCATTATGAAGAGTTAAATGGGTGTGTAGTTTGATTTGAATGTTGAAAAACAACAGAGAATTAAGTTTTTTTTTAAGTTACTACAAGTAACTTGTTTAAATCTGGCTTCCCCACCCCACCTTGGGCTTTGTTATTTGCAGTTTGAACTTTTCAGCTCATCCCTCCACAGATTGAGTCAATCTGAGCCTAACATAATTGCCATGATCACTCTCTCTGAACCAGTGGATCCATTTCCTGTTGGCGCTCTCCACTGGGCCTGAGAGTCACCGATAATGTGATTGAATCAATAAAGACCCCCCTTGCTCTCAGAGGTGCAGCTCACATAAACACTGCTGTTAGGTATTTTTAGCAGAACAATTTCATCATGTCTGGGTCTTATCGGATCCAGAACACTAGCTCTATCTGAACAAAATGGAATTGGACCAAATTGTCATAATACATGAAACTTGCCATGCCTAATCGCTCCTTTTTGTGATGAAACGTGTTGAACCTTTCGAGATCGTTTCACACTGATGGGTGTCTTAATGGCCCTGCCATTGGCATCGTAAACGGCGTTTCAAGATGAGTCTGCCAGTCATATCAATTCCTGCGACTCTGTCCGAGGGAGATCAATCAATTCTCAATTACCGTAGTGCTCAAAGACAAGCGATCAATGGGGGTCCAGTTGATGAATAATAAACGCAAGGCTAATGAGGTTTATTACTCAGGGCAGCATGCCACGCTAATCCACACCGCCAGCCCTCTCGATGGCCGAGCGCCAGAGTCTGGATCTCGTTCCTGTAGAGGGAAAGAGAATCTAGGTGAAGATGCGAGTGTGAGGGCGTTTGGGGGGGGAAGTGTGTAACATGTGCCAAGCCTTTGAAAGATTAGTCAGAGTTCTGATTCTGGCTTAAATGAGTGGATTGTTAAGCCAAATGTAGTCTTTGAGGGACAGGCCTAACAAGATGATGTTCTGTTACCGAGCTTCAGGAATGCATTGTTTTATCAACACAGCATCTGAGAGCAAAAATGTTAAGTCTATCTTCCTCAAGGATTTATTAAATATGAACACTTTTTCTTTTTATCTTGATGAAGTGATTAAATTAATCAAGTGACTCCTGAGCTGCTTCATCATTTATTGGAATAGCTCATTAACTTAATTAATCTCTCCTTGACACTGTGGCTGAAACATTTATACACGCATTCATCACATCTACAATTGACTACTGTAACTCAGTTTTAGTTGGACTACCTTTCAGGAGTCTAAAGAAGCTGCAGTATGTTCAGAATTCAGCAGCAAGAGTTCTCACACGCACCACATCATTCCAACACATAACCCCAAAGTAAAAATCACTACACTGGCTTCCGGTTCATTATCGCGTACAGTACAAGATTCTGCATCTGATTTTTAAATGCTTACATATATTAGCACCTGACCATTTTTCCGTTCTGCTGTGCAGATACTGTCCCCCTCGCTCCCTCTGCTCGACTGATGCTCACTTGCTTGCAGTTCCTTCTGTCAAACTACAAACGTATGGTGAAAGAGCATTCAGTGTTATGGTCCAAAGTTATGGACCTGGACCCCTCTGTATCTCTGTTCATGGTCGTCAATAACCACTTTTAAGAGGCACTTAAAACTATGGATTTGGAAACGCAATTTCAAACAAATATGTTTTTAAGTTTATAAGCTATTTAAAGGTGAATTATTTATTTTTGATTCTTTATTTATTTCTAAATGTTTTCTATATTTATTTCTGTTTTTGTTTCTGTGGTGTACTTTGTTGTTATTGTTTTTACTTGAATTGTAAAGTGTCCTTGGGTGTTATGAAAGGCGCTTATTAATAAAATTTTATTATTATTTATTATTATTAACTGGCACGGGGTACATTTACATACACTCAGGGTCACAACTGGTTAAAGATCCCAAGAATCCTGCATGCAAGGCAAAATACACTCTAAGCAGGATGCCTATTGTGCATTTAATCAGACACATTTGGGATATAAGAGGAAAAAAGAGACAGACCTAGGAACAGGAGCCAGGAGAAATGAGGTAGAGTGCAGGGACCAGACAAGAAAGTAAAAAAGAAGGGGGTACTTATCGGAGGGGCTGTAATTAATCAGCCTGCTATGGAAGGAAAAAGGGACAAATTGAAGCCATGCAGGATGATTCACCTGTCCAGACCACATCATCCTGACCAAGGAGTCCCATTATGTGTTTAATTTCCCCCCACTGGTGCTTACATGGTTCTTCTCTCTTTGTTTTTTCATCCAGGTCGACTTATTATAGACTTGAGTGACTGAGCTCAAAGCAACTGGATTTCTTGGTTCTTGAACACGTTTCATCTTTTGTCTAAAAGCTTCTTCAGTTTTAGTTTTAGAGTCCTTGACCCACCCTGTCAATTCATGAGTCATAGAATCATAGGGGCCAAGGTGTGACCATTTGGAAGGGTTCTCAAGACTGCTTTGTAGGTGGCTGATAACTGACGTTGTAAACCACCTCCTCTTTTCAATGATGGCTGTTCTACTTGCACATATACTGCTCACAAAATTAGGGGATATGATTAAATATTCCCTAATTTTTTTTTTACAATGTAGATGTCCTCCTAACACCACTTTCAAACCATTTGTCTGAACAGAGAAGAAAGAGGTGTTAAGGAGGCCATCTATGTGTAATTTAAACAGTATTGTTAAATATATAATTATAAGAACAGCCATCCAACTTATTTCTTCAAGCGGGTCTGAGCATAGTTCAGCATACTGCCCAGGCACAGTATGAAACGACCACACCAGTCAGTTAAACTTGCTTGAGCATGGGTCAGATTGCCTAATGTGAGTACACGCTTTGTTTATAGTTGCTTCCATTAAATCCTTAACTGCAAATCACTTCCATCTTTTAAAAAATTGCAAGTAAATGCTATTAACTCTTAAGGACTTAGATGATTGAGCTGTAGATTCGTGTTTTTGCTTCGATGGGTCTTGGCAGGCAGTGAAACAAGCCTTTTGACAGATTTGAAATATCACACCCTCTGTAATTTTTGGCCATGCAAATAGCAGCTGAATGCAAGTGGGGATAAATTGGGCTATAGCCAAGCAAATTAACCAACGGCAGCATTACATCAGCAAATTATGCTTGTGCTGAAATGAAAATAAAGCACTTTGTTGCCTTCTTATAGTCGCTTACTAAACATTCCAGGACAAAAAGTGGCTTGTACTATTTCTTTCCCAAACTTTGCATTTTCAGCTTAAAAAAAGCACCAGTTCTGGCAGTTACAAACTGCACCTTTAACAAGAGAGATTTTCCCCAATTTTTACTCTAAATGGATGCAGTTTAGAGTTTTATCAGCGTTACACTTCCTGGAACATCAGTGATCTCACTTTCTGGGGATCCTTTTGCCATACTGCCTGTTTAACCACTCTGTGATGTCCTTTGTCTGTCCCCATCTTTTCTGTGACCGTGTTTAAGATTTTGGTAAAGAATTGACGGTGTTTTTATTCTGTAGCCTCTCAGACTTACACCTTACTGACATGAAGCAATAATATGTTGCTTCCAGTCTTCTTCTTTAGGTAAGCATATTATTTCTCAGCTTCCTCTATATTAAAGCAGTTTTTGGCAAGCTGTGAAACGCTAGCAGCCGTTTCCCATTCCCAGCATAATCATGTTAGGGTTTATTTTTTTCATTCCAGCTCAAGTAAAGTAGGCCTACGGTTACTGAGCTCTGCCAGAGAGCTCCCTCCCTCACACACTTTCTCAAGGCCATGGCATCTTAAGCGTGCCAAGAAGACTACCGAGCAGACTCGATGAAGAGGACAGAAGATGGGTAATATATGTTTATCCTCAGGAACAGATACAAATGAGATGAGGGGGTAAAAACTAAGCTGGGAAAGCTGAAAGAACCCATCTTAATTCTGAGGCATGTCACTGACATCTGATTACTGGGAAATGAATATTAAATGATTAAAAATGGTTTATTCTCTAAAAAAAATCCCTAAAAATGCTTTGAAAGACATCAGACGCCCTGACTGGTGTGTAGAGTTTGGTGTTATGCAATAGAATGATATGGCATTATATTGGTAAACTTGTATCACCCCGATGGAAAATTCAAGTAGTTTCCCTGAATAGATTTACCAGGATCTTAAAAGGATACTTGAAACTCGAAAGGTGTAAAAGAAGCAGGAACAGAATGCGACGCCACGGTGAGACTAGTGGAATCACACACGATGGAAGCTGGAGCCAAACGATGAGAAACGGAGAATTCACATCAGGTGCACAATCCATAATACAGACATCACCTCACCAGAGGTGGTATACAAACCAGATGCTCAGTTGGTAGCCCAGTGCTGAGCAATAATGTCCCTTCCTAGTACTGACAATTGCCATTTAACGACCAATTAACATCTATTCGCTTTAACAAGGTCTTAATGATAATAAATCGAAATAGGAAATTATTAATCTAAAGACATTGTGGTGTTGATAAACAAGTCAATTAACTCTGCGGGATTAGTTTAAGAGCAAGAACACTGTCGTTTGTGTTTGTGTGTAACTTACTGCCTGTTTGCTCACTTTTTACCTTGGGTTTGTAAAGACTGTTCTAACTGCATGGTTGTGTTTAGAGACTGTATTGTTAGTTACTCGTCTTTCTGTGGATGGTTTTCCTCTACGTATTTGTACCACAATGTATATGGTGTTCAAAAATGTATGTACCTGTCCTATTGTTGGTAGTACTCCTTTTATTTTACACGGCATTACCTGTATATTCTTTCTAACTTATAACTCTATAAACTGGTTCACATTCTCTCATCAAGTCTCTGTTTCTGACTGATCTTCTGTCAGTCACATTCATTTTTATAGTGCTTTTTATAATGAAACATTGTCTCAAAGGAGCTTTACAATATCATATTATCTTAAAATGCCAACCCAAAATTGAGCAACCATGGAGGACCAAAACTCAAAAAGAGACCCATCCTGCTTGGGTGGCCTAGATGTTAAACTAAAGTAGTTAAGTTTGTATTAATAATTAAATTAAGCAAATGATAAGTTATACTAAATAATGTAAAAGATTTAATATATTGAGTCCTTGGTGGGATATCTGAATGATGGAAGGAGTGTGTGACCTGGGCATGGTGAGTCTTGTTTCTGTTGATGAAAACCAGTAGAGTGATGCTGCATTGTTCCTAATACTGTGTATTAGTGCAGTTTTGGCTTCTGTCAATCAAAAGCATCAGGTTCATCATAGCATCCTCTTGCGTGTTATGGCTTTAACCTAGACTGCGTGTTATGGCTCTAACCCAGTATGTTACTGTATTCATTATAGAATTTCCATTAATTAGTCAGAAGGGTTTTCAGCAGCATCTCTGATGCAGTTATAGATCGTTTGCACACACTATTGGGGTAAATGCATTTATTTATACATTACAGTACACTGCTAAAGACCAACATTGGTAAACAACCATTTTAATTAGTGTTTCGGAGCTGTACGGGCCGTGGCGGTGGGGTTTGTACAGGCGTGCACCAGCATGACAGTTAATACTAAATATATATAATATGCTTAAGTTTGAGGTCTGAGGTTTCAGGGTGGTTCTGAGCCAGAATTCACTGCACACTGCAAGTGGACAGAGGTGCACCTTGGACAGGGCATTTAGTCCAACGCAGGGTTTAGCAAACGCATCACCCAACCTATGTGTTGCAAGTAGTCCCTGGGGTTCAAATCCAGATCCTTAGAAACTGCTGTTTCCAGCACGTTTCCAGGTTAATTGCATGTATAATTAATCTTTTTCAAAAAGTCAGAAACGAAAAAGAATGAACCCAGCAAACGCAAAGATTTGGCAACCTCTCCCAGTCGCAAGCTGCAATCATACCATAATAATCGCATTTCCACTTTACCAGTGTGTACACAGTCAAGTGCAGATTTTTACGGTTGCGCTGTAACACTGCTTTATACACAGCACATTGTGTGACATGAATTTGTAATTGTTTATAGCAATTATCTCAGCCATGCTCGGGTACACAACTGCTTGTAAACACCCGCTTTCTAATTTGGTACACTACCTTATTTGTGGCAGCCATCTAAGATGGGGGGTGTGTGTGTGTGTGTTGTGTTGTGTTGTGTTGTGTTCCAAGAATAATTAAATTGTAGCATGGAAATAACTAAGTTAAATTCACAATGTCACACAGAAAAGCTAGACACATTCACTACAAACGACGCCATGTGCATGTTGAGAGTTTTATTGGACATTTCAGTAAATTAAGATTAAACTAATACAATTAAATAAAACTGTATCATCACAGAAATGAACCAATGAGACAAAAGCTTAAGACAGGACAATAACAGAGTTGGTGTTGGCCATTGCATTTGTCTATATGGGGTATATGGGTTTAGGGGCACTAGACTGTACAGGGTATAAATCAGTGAGAAGACTGTGAAGTGTATTATAAACAGTTTGCTGGGGAAGTTTAGTACTGAGAGTATTTTGTTGTCAAGATTATTTAGGTTTGAATGGAATTACACTGAGGGTATTTGGGCTTAAGGGCTGGTGGAACAGAATGGGAAAGGGAATGAATGCCGAACAACACAACGAAAGTGGGATGGAATCAAGAGGAACAGTAAGGAACTGGAATGTTTTGGGTTGAAGGGAATTACAGTGTGGGAATGTACCTGGGCTTGAGGAACATTATGGGAAAAGGAAGGGAAAGAACGCTTGAGGACCAGGATAGAAAAGGAAAGGAAATGGGATGGAACACTGAGAAACAAAAAGGAAGATAATGGAACCCACAGGAATGTAACTGAACCAGGATGAAACCAAGAAAAACAGAATGGAAACAGGATGGACTCCTAAGTAACAGAATGGAAAGGCGATGGGACCAGCAGGCACAGGACAGAACCAAGATGGATTCTGGAAGAATGGAAATGGGATAGAATGCAGAGTAACAGAATAGAACCAGATGACCAGTGCAGAACTGGGATGTAATCAAACAGAACAGAACAGAACCGGTTTAAGAGAATTATGCTGTAAAAGGTATTTAGATTTGAGGGCTAGAGAAACGGGAATGAATGAGGAAAAACAAAGAACATGGGATGGAATTCTGAGGAACAGAAATTATTTAATCCATAAGGTACAGAACGGAACCGGGATGGAACCCAGAGGTTGGGGGAAAAATAGGATGGAATCTTAAGGAACGGCAAGGAATCTGGATGAAAGTCATTAGAACGCAGAGGAACAGAAGGCGAATGGAATTAAATTTATAAACTCAGAACAGAACCAGGATAGAACATAGAGGGAGTCAATCTTAACTTACCAGAGCCAGGATAAGAAACTGAGGGGCTCAGCACTGTGAACCAGCACTTGACTTGTGAGCTTCAGTTGTTTACCAGACTTAGTGGTGTACGATGGGGTTTCAATTCCAGACTCCCTCAGCTTTCTGTGGGTCAAAACATTGAATATGTTCTGTAACTGTAGTTGAGGTTCGAAAACTGTGCTCATCCATCCTGTCTGTTTGTCAGTTCTATAAGCCCACTCATTCTTTCTCTTTCACAAGCGACACTAGCTTTCTAATTAGGGCCTACGGCCCGGTTGCCATAGCGCCTTGGTTGCCATGGTGTCCATAAGAAATGACAGGGATGATGTTAAACGACTGATAAAAACTGAGAGAAGTGACCTTAAAGAGGGAGATTGATATAAGGTCCCAATATAAATACCTGAGCGGACTGTGACATGGAGTGGGTTCACTTTAGATCATGTGTCATAATTCTGTTCAACGCCTGATAAGGTCACGGGAGAATTAACGTCACCTTCCGCTCTCGAGCCAGTTCAGTTACGATATTTGTATATCAGTTTCAACAGTAGATGAATTAAGCCGAGAGTAGGAGCCAGATAAGCAGCCAGAAAAAAACAAGAAAAAAACTTCCCGGGGCTTAAAAAAAAAACTTTGATTGAAACCAGAAGCTCTTAAGACACATTGTCTAGCTGAGTTTACAGGTGCTCCAGGAATTAGGACAGGGTTACGTTCAAACTAATTCATTGTAGGCGGATTTGTATCGTAAACCGAGGAGTTAAATGTATACTCTAAATACTTTAAAATGAAATATCCCCTTATTTTTGAGAGCAGTGCATACCATAGCGTACCTTAAAAATGCTTACAAGCTTGCATTAAGCTACAGCTGGGCAAGCTCATTAACACAAAGCTTATTTTATAATAAAGTATTAAATATCTAATTTAATTTAATTAATAATTAAACAAAAAACAAACAAATAAATGGCCTATTGTCTCAACCAGGTGTTTCCTCACTACATTTCCCAGCGTTCATCACTCCCACACTGAACTACCTACATCATGCACTGCTGATTTTCTCATTTGGCTCAGGAGAGGATTGTACTTGTTTTAAAATGAAAACCTTGTTTGAAGTTTAGGTTTATTATGAATGTGTATTTTATGTTTATTATAACCAAATATGCCTTTTTTTTTAAATAGCAATGAAAATGCTTACTTCATTCATTTTAAACGATCCCAGGAGTGTTACACACAGTAAGCCTGGAGGTTCAGACGGGCTGTCACTGTGTGTAACACAACGTGGCACGAAATGCAAAATATTCAGACAAATTTGTTCACCTTAAAGCTGTACCCATCAGACAAAACGACTTTTAAAAAATTTAACTTCCCTACCTTGTTCAGATGTTTTTCACTGTGGAAAAACAGGCAAAATATCTTCTTTAAGGGATGAATACATGCTCACAGAAAAATGAAAATGTCAATACCGGGTACGTCCGATTTTGGAAAAAAAAAAAAAAGTCTTGAGATCCATCTTGTACATCAACTGTAAGCTATTATTCAAATATAATTAATTAATGATTATTCATAGTAATTATAGTAGCCTAGGGATTAAGGTACTGGACTGTGGACCAGAAGGTCCCAGGTTCAAATCCCACCTCTGCTAAGCTGCCATAGTTGGGTCCATGAGCAAGACCCTTAACCCACGATTGCTTGGGATGTTAGTCACTCTGGATAAGGGACATCGGCTAAATAGGATGGATGTAAAAACACTGTTTTTACTCAGTCATGTGCCATGTATGGAAAAAAAGAAAGGGGAGGTAGAATAAAAATACAGGAGCTGCTTCATGAATCGCAGAAACAAACCCAGAAGAACAGAATAGAAAAGAGGGAGACCCTGCAGGAACAGAGTGGAACTTTGAACATCCAGTCCTATTAAATAGTGCAGTAACTCTCTTTAGTGGCTAAACAACAGGAGGTTAATGTGACTGCACTATCCTCAGGTGAGGAGAAAAACACCAAGATGGCTGTTCTTGGTGATATTATTTCCAAACAGAAGCTTCAGTTAAAGAGGAAAGTACCCACAGACCCCATGTACAGTAGGGTTAGTGCAGTCCGCATGGAGCTTTTTTGTTAACATCTAACGATCAGAGGGTGTGAACCTTCTACTGATGAACACTGGGTGAAAATGGGCTTCACCTGAAACTCCTGTTTGGAGAATGCGCCTGTTGAGCTAATGGTGAGGTCAAGTGACTGTCCAGGGCATTGTGTAGTCACGTCACCGGGACAGCACCCACAAAAAAACAGAGCTGAAGAAAGCACATTAATAAGATTCATGTCTGCGTTAAGTGAACTGTGCAGAAACAAATCGAATGAATCTTGCTTCTCACCTGGAGCCACAGCCTGAACTTAAATAGAACGAGGGTGTGAAGTTGGTAATCTTGTTGAACATGGTTTAATGTAGCGCACGACTGATAAACTCAGAGAGGGTTACAGTTGCTAATCTACGGAGAGAGCAGACTGGCGTTTGTGCATAGCCAACCGTTTATTTAGCTCAGTGAGGTCGGGAATGAAAGCGCGGCAGAAAAGTGTGAGGTTGCCGAGAAATTGCTGACCCTTTACTAATGCAGAAGCAAATCACCTTCCTTTTATTAGTGTGTGCGTGTGCGCGCTCGTGTGTGTGCGCGCGTGCGTGCGTGTGTGTGTGTTTCCAGTTTGTTAAAGCCATAAGGTGTTCTCCATACTGTGTACAAGGGGCACCTTGATGAGGCTGCAGTTTGCACTTTCTGAACATAACATTCAGTTTCTAAACACTATAGCTCAACACTAAACACATGCAAGGTTGCCAGATCTTCACAACCAGCTCCTTTTATGGCCTCGAACTGCTACATATGCATATATCCATAAACTGAATATACATTGACCTAATAAAGTATTGTATTACGTTTAAGTACCTTTAATCTGCTCCCTAATGGTCAGGACCCCAACAAGACCAGCACCGATCAGGTACTGTTTGAATGACAGTTCATTCCCAGCACTGCAGTAACACTGGTGTGAAGGTGGTCACTTGGTTTGTGTTGTGCTTGTATGAGTGGATCAGATACAGCAGTGCTACTTGAGTTTTTAAAGGACCTCAGTGTGACTGATGGACTGAAAATAGTCCATCGACCAAAAATGTCCAGCCAACAGCATCCTGTATTGCAGCGTCTATTGTGCCACATTGCACTGGGACGTAATGGTAACAAACGAATTCCAAAGGTGGATCTGGGAAGTGTGGAAGTGCAGCGCTGACTGGACAGTCTGTAGTGTAAACGTAACAGGAACACAACAAAAAAAGAAAGAAACTGTCAACTTTTAACTTGAATTACAAAGGAGAAGTGAATTGTTATTATTATTATATTATTATTATTATTACTACTGCAACTCTGTTGCAGCTTTTATTGCCAGGGATTTGTGTCCCTATTCAAGTCAGGGGTCTTCTCACATCAAAGTCAAGCCACAGATTTGTTAGTCACAGAGCGATTTGACTGGGAATCTTTTTGAGATCCTTTTGAGATTATTTCAAAACCTTTGAAAGCACAAACATAAAAATAATCAATCAGTCACATAGGCTGTAAACAGAATGGCAATGTACGTACTGTAATGGTATCTCAAGACCAATGATCAAGAATAAGGCTGACACAACGATCACTACAATCTACAGCAAGATCAAAACCGAGGACGTAGAATCACTGTGTGAAAAATAAATCTTATTGAAAGAAAAGCTGCATTAAAATGCATCGTTAATCGATTAATAATCGCATCGCAGCCCTTTGAATCGTAATCAAATCTGTTTCCAACCATAGATCGCACCACCTGTTGGGTTTGAGTTTTCATATCGATGTAAATATGGAATCATTTTTAGCCTGGAATGTCCTACAAGCAGGGATTCTTACACTTGTTTGCTAAAGTTTGGGCAGCCCTGGTCAAATAGTATGTTTTGTGTAGTAAAGCAGTAAAGTTTATCTGCACATTACTGCATGAATTACAAAAAATATTTTAATATTTACTTAATTGAACTATTACTACAAACTTAACCATTTCAGTTACCATCTAGGCCATCCAAGAAGGACGGGTCCCTTTTTAAGTCCCAAGGTTTCTTCCATCTATATTCAGGGAGTTTTTCCTTTCCACTGTCACCCTAGGCTTGCTCAAATTGACATTGTCCTTTTAAGATAATATAATGTTGTAAAGCTGCTTTAAAACAATGCACCATTGAAAAATGTGATTTTTATAGATGACTTTGACTCTGCCATGTGCAGAAGGTCACAACGTCAGAATTATCATCTTCATATAACCATGTTTATACTGCTGCGGTTGTAAAACATCTTTTCATTTACAAATGGATATAAAACATGTCAAAGTTTTGTCATAATATCTAGCCCAGAGTTCGTCCAAGTAATTTAAAGCCAATATGTCAACATAGACTGTGTTATGTTTCCAGAGAAGCCAAAAAGAAATTTTGAACGAGTTCATGTTTGTTTTTTGACTACAAGAAAGTAATTCAGTGCAAAAGTCATGCTGACAGGAGCAATAGATGGGCTGGAGCGAGCTTTCAAATCAGAAGACGAGAATGCAGCTCAGTTGAAGCCAAGCCGCCGTTCCTCTTTTCAGTTTCTCGTTACGTTGGTGCTCTCTAAAGGTGCAGGTGACAACCTCAATAACCATGTTTCTGGTTTGCGTATAAGTGCTGTGGAGCTTTGAGTGTCTATTTCTTATTCGTGATGAAGCCATAATGAGAAGAGCGATATGGGAACTGGGGAACATGAAGGAACCATCTCCAGTCATTACCAAAACCAGTGCCAATTCACTCCACGCCTTGTGTTTACCTTCGTAAAATGAACCGCATGTTATTGAACACGTACAGAAACTAGTAGAAGTTTGCACAACTCTGTTCCATGCTGGCGAATCGAATCACAAAACAACGCCCATGGCTAACGGAACACACCCTGAAGCTACTGCACTTTATCTCAGCGTGGAGTCTATGCGCTCGCCTGTAGGGCTACACTGCCAAAATCAATACCTTCTGGCAGCAGTCGGGTTGCTAGGCACAGAGCATCTGTATAGAGCTAAATTAATGCAGAGAAATGCTAATTACAGACTTTACAGACGTCTTCGTGGGCGTACTGCCACCCAGAAGGTGTTTAGCATTAGTGCTAACCTTCAAAACAATCGATTCCATATACAGCTTACAGATTACAGGTTACATGCTAAGCTCTAGATCTCTAGAAATGCATCTATTGCAAATTTCTTGTATGATTCAAATTGCACATTAAAAAAAAAAAAACATATGATCAGGATTATAAATTACAGCACTCAAACGTTTTTGTTCAACTTTTCTTTTAATGGAAAGTTCTTAATTGTTAAAGAAAGATAGCAGGGGCCGCTGGCATGTTCCTCGCCTTTGCACTCGCTCTAGCTTTAGCTTTAACTGCTTTACCTTTGGTAGTTGGTACCAAAGCTGGACCTCTAAAGAGCACTCCCTTCTCACTCTGGTCCACTTTAGTACTGATGAAATCAGACCACTTGCTGATCACACCACAGCTCATGTGTAGCATTCAATTAGGAGTTGTGTATTTATATATTTGTTGCTGTTTTACAAAGCAAATGAGAAAAACAGAAAATATATTAAATACCAAATCTAAGAAAAGAACTAAACTGGAAACAAGTATGAAGGAATAATGATATTGATCCAAATCACTGGCATATCAAATAGAAATAGAACACACCAGGTTTTTCTTTGAATAGTCATTTTTTAGTCAAAAAGAGTAACCTTGGGTGGTCCAGATGTTACCTGAAAGTTAAATTTGTATTAGTAGCTAAATTAAACAAATAATTACAATTAATTAAATAATGTAAAAGATTTGAGTGGGAAGTCCTTGGAGGCTTGTGCGACTGTGGTGGCCTAGGGGTTAAGGTACTGGATTGTGGACCACAAGGTCCAAGGTTCAAATCCCACCTCTGCCACAGTTTGGTCCCTGAGCAAGGTCCTCAACCCACAATAGCTTGGATTGTAAGACTGTATGAATTGTAAGTCACTTTGGATAAGGGCGCCTGCTAAATAAAAAGTTATCTGGGAATATTTTGCTTTCACAATGCACAAATCAAATGAACTACAAAAGGAAACCACAAACAAACCATAATGTAATATTTTTGCTCTTAATTTGCTTCATTTTGGGGGCTGTTTAGAGGGGCTGACATGTTCACACATGCAAAAGAATCCATGACTCGGCAGTCCATTTCAGATGCTGAAATGGTCCAAGTGTGAAATTTTTAAAGAAACTTACATAAAAATATATTCAGTTACATTCGGAGACCTTTTGACGGCATTATCTGGGCATTGCATGGCTCCGGAAAAGGTGCTAAAACTTTTTCACACATCAAATTTGAGGTTTCTTAATGTTTTCTGTTTTAAGGCACACACAAATGGATCTCAGTTTGTTTCTACAGAGCTTGGGATCAGTGCGCTTTTATTAGAAATCAACAAACTCTAGAATTTGATCAGGGCAGCCTAAACTATTTCCTGAGTTGGCATGAGCCTATGTACACAGTTTTCTCTCGATAGATCTGCCAACTATGCCAAATCAGTTACACATACTGTTACGTCATGTGTCAGAACACGCCTGATGATGCCACATGAGCGAGGATTAGCTAAGCTGCTTTCCCCTCACAGTCACAAGTTCCTTTCAGCTGCCACTAACAGCAGACTGATTTGTAATCTTATCAGCGCCTTGAGTGACAAGGCTTAGAGCTGAGCAATGTAAGAACGTACATTTATTACCCAAACCATCATTCACATTTCCATATCTGTACAGTGTGAAGTTTTGGAAATCCTCAGGAAATGGTGACTTTTACTGATTTCTCCAACCTTCTGCAAATGTAAAACAGGAACACTGTAAAACTGCATGATGAAAGGTTGGGCAGCGTTTGAGATGGTCCACTTGTGTTTCTCAGAGGTCTCAGATCTCACTTGTTAATGTGTCAGATAAACTGACGTCATATTTAAGGATAATAAAATCAACACTGATGCGTATATTAACTAACCCATATATACCAGACATACTGCTTACTGAAAGATATTTGCTTTTGTCTTAAATAAAACAGGACATGTTTTAGGACAAAAAAGAAAGTGTGTGAGGAGGGGCAGTGCACTGCTCATACTGGAGCTCGGGCAGTTTAGCAATCATTTAAATATAGGAAAATTGTAACTTTGTCTCATGTAACCTCATGAAATTAATAATTAAGACAGTTTGGTTTCCGTAGTGCTATGTACAATAGAGCAGATTTACACAGCCCTGACTGAGCAAGCTTAGGGTAACAGTGGCAAGGAAATACTAAATGTAATGTGGAAGAAAACACAACAAGGAACCATGTTCTTGTGCAGCTTAGATGCTACATGTAATGTATGACTATACTAAACTGCCTAAATATAAAATATATAAAAAGAAAAAAATACAAAATAAAAATATAATAAATACAAAGTACATATAAAAATATATAAAATATATCAAATATATAAAAATACAAACATAATCTAATAGAGACTATAACAAAACGATTATAAAAAGAGAATGTATATATTTATACATTTCCCAAAATGAACGAGCGCGCGCGCTAACCCCTGTGTGTGTGTGTGTGTGTGTGTGTGTGTGTGTGTGTGTGTGTGTGTGTGTGTGTGTGTGTGTGTGTGTGTGTGTGTATATATATATATATATACTGTACATAAATGAAATGGTAACACAACTGTACATTTGTCCATTTAATTAATTAATTTACACATTTACACCATACCGTACAAAGTTGACCAACAGACCAGCTTCGACATTAAATCTTTACACAATATACATGTGTAAATTAATTAATTAAATGGACAAATATGTACAGTTGTTACCATTTCATTTATGTACAAATGCGTTGGAACAGTTCATTCAAAATCAGCTACTTATTACAAATTCTCAATTGTTGTTAATAAATCGTTTTTCATTTGGTCTATGATCAATGCATTTGCCTGTAGAATCTGAGCGTCTGTTCACTTTAATGGGACTGCATGAAACAGTTTTTTTATGTATTTATTTATTTTTTTTAGTTGCATTGAAACTCGACGGTCACTGGATTAATGCCACGATTTTGTCCTGCCCCTGAACACTCAGTGTCTGTGAAGGTGAATGGAGCTGTGGGCGGAAAGAAGATAGAAATAAAAAAAGGACAGACAGGAAAAAAGGAAGGAATAACAGACAAAGGAAAAAAATGAGAGACTAGACAAGAAAAGCAGATGAAAGAGAAAATACTAAAACAAAAGGAAAGACATTTAAGTACAGTATAAAACCAATTAGCAAGGAAAGAGCGATCCAAAAAGAAAAGAAGAACCCGGACTAAGCTGAAAAGAAACAAGTTAAATGTATAAAATGACATATAAACTGTTTTTAATGTACAGCATTTGCCATTGTTAAATGAAGAAAGTAACACGATAGTTCAGCTTTTGTGATACAAACAGTATTTAATTCCATATTTATTTTATATTTATGTTATTGATATTATATGATATGATATCCATTTTAATCGGCTGTCCTGTAAAGTTAAAACTATTTTTTTTAGCACTGAGCACGTAAGAGTGAGTGTGTGAGGTTAATACAGGGCTTGGTAATGCATTGTTAAACCGAAAAATTATGATTAAAAAAAGAAATATATAATATAATAATTAAAATAGTTTGTTTATTTATATTTAAGCAGCCATTCACATTTCCTTTTCTGTACAGTGTGGGGATTTGACTTATTACTCTTTACCTTACTGCAGGTTTAAAACGTACAGGAACAAAAGGTTGGGCGGCGTTTGACACTCGCGTTTCTCTAAGGTCTCAGATCTCACTGGTTAATGTGTCGTATAAATGGATGCATGTGTGTCAAAAATAAATTTTGTTTATATTGTGGTGTTTTATAGTACAGGGTGAGTCAAAGATAGAGAATATAATAAAATGTAGTGTTTTAAATGCTATGTTTAGTAAACAAAACAAAGACCATTTTTAAAATAAAAAATTTAAATTCAAATTAAAAAAATGAAACGAATTAAAATAATGTATATAATAAACAAAGAATCTAATAAAATAGACTATAATAAAATGAGATATATTTAAATACTGTGATTAAACAAAATTTAATAAAACAAATGTAATACAAAATAAAATACAGTATAGTCGATTCCGGTTAATGGGACCACATCGGGACGTGATCGTGATTTGGTCCTAACAACCGTCTGGTCCGATTAAATGAACATGCCCTATGTCACAAGACGGGACGTGCTATGTAACATATTAAATGTTTATTGAACCTTTATTGTGTGATTTACACGTATAGCGAACGTACAAACAAGAACTACTGTTGCTTACGAACTTTGTTCATTGA
>JAUZSU010164625.1:0-13589 GCA_034780255.1 Parotocinclus maculicauda | reverse complement strand
CGTGGTTAAGAGAGAGGTAAAGTATGTCTTGGAGAGAGAAAGAGACAGAGAGAGAGAGAGAGAGAGAGAGAGAGAGAGAATGAAGTGGTCAAGGTGGCAATGTGTGAGTAAGAGACTATGAGAAAATGTTATGACATAGTGTGTGTGTGCATGTCTTACGTTACTAATCAATACAGGATCTCCACATCATTTACTGAGTGCTAATGTGTCTGATATCGATCAGACTGAGGGGAAAGGCATAAAGAGACCAAGGGAAATTTAAAAAAAACATTACAGACACTTAAAGCATCAGACAAGCAATGCAGAGAGAAATGCATAAGCGTAGACACAGTAGGATGATTTAAAAAAAGACAAGGAAGTTGACCAATAAACTTGGACAAAACAAGAAAGTAATGATAATAAAATTTGTTGAAAAGAGGCAAGTAGTCATGACCTGAGTGTTTTGTAGTCTGAAATGTAACTTTTTTGCTTCCTAAAAAGGTTTTGCTTCCTAAAATATCATCATGTCAAGCTGAACACAAAAATAATTTCAGATTTGCTGTATCATGTATTAATTTGGAGAAACACTCAAATTAATGTATTGCATTTATTCAGTAAATCATATTATGTTTAAACACAATGATGCTGACACATTGTGTTAGTTCAGCTGAACTTCAATGTTTTTCAGCTGATTTTTGCTTGTACTCAGCATTTGGTGCCTCTCTTCAGTGTCCAACAATAGCCAGTCAGCAATGATGGATTCTAATTGCCCTGATACCTCTGTTTCTTGACTGCAGTGTCCTGGTGAAAGCATTGACAATGTTACTCATAGACTGCACCAAGATCATCAGGGACGAAATCCAAGTGTGAATGCATTAAATGCATTTTCAAGGACATGTTGCACTTGCCAAGTCAGATCAAGTCAAATTTATTTATGTAGTTTTTTTTACAACATAGCAGCTTTACAATCATATAGACTCAACCCTACCTGAGCAAGCATAGGGTGGCAAGGACAATCTTCATAAATGTGCTCAGGAAGAAACCTTGAGAGACCCAAGACTCAAAAATGGGACCAACCTAAAACCTTCTTGGGCAGCCTAGATGATATATGTAAGAATTAAACTGTTACCTGAATAATACAATTACAAAATTAGTTAAAATAAATAAGAGCTAAAGAGAAAAAACATGTGTATATCCAATATAATACTATTTAATGGGAATAAAAATATGTATTCTTTTATTGCAAGCTTTTTGTATGTATTAAGCATGGTGTCAATTAGCTCAATGAAGTTTCGTGCGCTGTAGCTGAGAAGAAAATGTTGACCAACACCCTTAAACGACTTCAGTGCTATTTCCTCTGGCTCCACTAGCAGATCAATGAACTCCCGGTCAGTGATAACTTGTCTGATTTGAGGACCAACAAAATGCCTTTCTTAATCTTCACTGCTTTCACCAGCACCATTCCAGTGCTAATACATTTGCAACCTTAAATCAGAAAATTTAGGTACGGTATTGAATATACAAGTTTTAAAAAATGCTCCATATATAGTGTTCCATATATTACAATTATGTGCTTTTAAACAGGTGATGTGAACAGGTAATTCTAGTACTGGTTTGGTACAAAATCATTATAGTGTGTTTTATACGTTTTTTTCAGTTATATATTAAGTTCAGTTATATATATAATTAAAACATTAATAGTAATTAAAACTAACAACGTTAAAAAGACCCCTCAATTTAAAATTCCCCCATATATCAGTCAACTCAAATACAATCAATAAGACTTAGGATTCTGTAAAGGCAAAAAAACTGGATGAGGTTTTATTTTTTTTTATTAGCTCAGATAAAACGGATTTATTATTTGTTGGAATCAAAGCTGTGAGAGAGAGGTTGTCTAAGGTTAAGAATCAAATATGACAAAGTTTTTAACAGACTGGGTGTTATTGAACAGTCATCAAGACTGATCTCTTATTTGATGCAATCTTTGCAATATTATTGAATTGCTTTCTTTCAACTACATAATATTGCAAACAAACAAACAAACTCCTAGAGTCTGTGGTCAGGATACATGATTTTGTGGATCTCTAGAACACTGCAGCGACCATGCTAACCACTTGCCATGAGGATGCCATGCATTGAATACTTCCAAAGTGCCCCAGTTTGTGAATGTATGAGTTTGAGAGTCTAGGGTGGCACCCTGTGCCGCTGGCTAAGCACCAGATTTCCAGCAACCCTGAAAAGGAAAAGGATAAGAAAGTGAAGGAATGGATATTTTCTTATATATACAGTATATATCATTTAGCTGTTTAGCATCTGTGATTTAGTCTATTAGTATAATTCTTTATTTAAAACACATAAAATCTAGACTTACCAAGAAGGTTCGATCCCTTTTTCAGTCAGGGCCTTCTTCAGAATTTCCTTGCCACTGTTGCCATAGGCTTGCTCTGTTGGGGCTGTGGGCTGAGAAAATAGTAAATGTGCATTGAGACATTCCTCTGTTGTAAAAAGCACTATACACATAAATTTGACATACTATTCCATTGGGTAGAATGAAATTTGGTAGAATGTAGACCTATAGTTTCCCCATAATGATATTACTCTTGATAGGCTGAATAAGAATGCATATAATTCTGATGATCAAATTAGTATTGGTCTTCTTGCTGTTATTTGTAACATACTGCAACTGTTTGTACCATGTAAATGCATTCATTGTTATTAATGAGAAAACACTGTTGCCGAACTTACAGAAAGCAGAACCAGCTCTTGTATGCAAACAGTATTCAAACATTCATTAGCACACTTATTCCAATAACAAAGTACCAAGAATGTAAAAAAAAAGCCTGGTAAGTGTGAAGCAAATACCTTTTGTTTTGGGTCAGAGGTCAAAAGCTCTTTCTGGAGTGTTGGCTTAAGGAATGGGGGAGGGTCAGTAATGACGGACAAATATTAAGGCTGAGAATGAGTCCTGTTCTTGTAGTTTGTTCCAGTGTTTCTTAGTGTTATTTTGGAAGTAGGGAATCATGGTGTTTTAAGAAGATGAGAATTCAGGGTCTCATTAAGGCATCTGCTTAATTTCATGGACAAAAAAAAAAAGATCTTCACAGTGTTTGATGTAATACAGTAATATGAGTAATTAACTCTACATTTACACTACAGAACTCAATTCCCTTTTACCTCTCTCCCATATCAGGAATGCTTTCTGACAGGCATTCATTGAGAGCAGTCTCAGCTTGTGAAAACGCTGAGTGGGAGGCTAAAAAGAAAGACATGAGCACAAAAGATGTAAGAAGAAAAGGAGAAAAGAGGAGTGAGGACAGCAGCTGGAGATGGGGCCCCCTGTTCCCACTCCTGCTGCTTGGGCAGAGCAATCAGCCGCCTACACATACAGACTCACACAAGCTGGTTGAGATCAACAGGCAAACTTCCTTTGAGACAAAACCGTGGTTTAATTTTACCTCTACATCTTCCCACATTCTCTCCTTTTTTCACCTCGTTCACTTGTTGTCTCTTTTGTTGCAGTTAAAATACTCACATACTTAAATCAGATTCTTTTCTAGAGCCCTTTCCACAGACCCACACACACAAAGTAGAGGGTAGAATTAATAGAGTAAGGTCAGTCTTCTCTCAGATGATACAGCCATCTGTCATTTCTGTGGTCATGCCGTTATGGATCAGCACCTTTCATTTCTCACACATATAATTTAGTGTTTTCAACACTCACTTTTGTGAGTCTTTTTTCACAAGTTGATGTAAAATGGCTAAAAATAGTGCAAACAAATAAAGGATGAAAGTCAAGAATATTTTTATATGGTCAGGACCTTAATATATTATGATCTTAAGTACTCACTCTAGATTTTTGTATATGCTGTGAAGCCTTTAGTTATCGTGTTTTTTAATCTAATTTGTATTCATTTACTATGGTGAGAATCATGTGTGTGTGAGAGAGATTAAACAAGCTGACTTCTTCTTTTTTAAACAAAAACTGCAAATTCATTTTTCAAAAACCTAAAAAGATTTGCTTCAGGTTACTGAGGTTCAGGTTTGGATAGGTTAGTTGTGAGTGTTGTATTAATTAGTTACAGGCAAATTAGCTAAAACGTGTGTTACTTGTTCTGACTGCAGATGTCATGACAACTGCTGCGCATTTGACAGACAGGTTCTGTCTGGTGACACGGGATCCCATGGGTTACCCGCCACTGGGACTGACAGCTAAGTCAGAGCAATAAGGGCCAGCATTTTCTCTCCTGTGACAGGTCTACTGACTGACGAATCATTTTTTTCCAGGAATTACACATAGTGTTTTTTCCTTTCATTCCCACTTAATTAAGGGTCTTGCTTTTGTTTTTTTTCCCAATCACTGCAAGATCAAGACACCTAGCTGTTTCATGGCCTTTGATATTTGCATTTAATCAGGACAATGTTTTAAAGGAATATCTGTGTGCCCGTTGGTAGCACCTTAGTGTGGCAAAAGGGTTCCTTTGGATACTCTGGTTTCTTCCCACATGTCCACAAAGACATGCATGTTAGGCTAAGTGCTAATTGGTGTTTTAAATTGCCCCAGTGTGTGAGTGTGTGTATGATTGCGTATGATTGAGCATGTGTGCCCTACAATGGATTGTATAGGGTTGTTCCTGCCTTGCTACTCTGACCCAGATCAGTATTAATCAGTTAGGAAAATTAATGAATGAGGATGAACATACATACACAAATATGATTCCAGACATAATCCTGATACTCAGCATGCATAAAATTATTGGTGTGTCTGTTTAGCTAATGTTGATACTGAAGAAATATCAACATTTCTTTTAATTAAAAATAAATATTGTTAAATGTTTTGTAACGTTTTTCAACAGAAGTGGTTCTCATTGGGATATAGGTTGCAAGAAATATGTTTACTTTTGGCAAACTGGTCTGTAGGAGGAATTGTATTGATTATAAATAACATATACACGTAGTAAACAGTAGCCCTAAATGGACTTGTCCTGCAGTACATTAGTAAACTTTTAGTCCATGCTCCATCACTTTCATGTCAACCAAATATGCAGAGTTTTTTTTATCAGTACTCATAGCAATGAAATCTACCAGTGTTGAGAAATTTTTCGTACTGTGTCTCAGCTATGAACTCTCTAGGCTTCCTGTCAATGTTTGGAAATCATAACTCATTTGGATAAATCATTTGGAAAACATAGTATCAAACTTGAAAACTACCGTTACGTTTGACTTATTTTGTCAAAATTCTTGCTAATAGATTATTTTAAATGCAGAATTTAGATGCAAAGAGTTTTCTGTGTCTGTGTGCCCTACTATACATGTCATGTCCTGTCTCTCTTTTAGTTTAGTTTAGTTTAGAGCAGGTGAATTCCCTGCTTGCCTGTTTGCACTTCACCACCATTTACAAAATGTTACATAATGTAACTTTTCTTTCTCAAGAAGAAATGCACATCTATTGCTATGGCCAACCCAATGCTGGTAACGATATCCTGCTGTCTGTCATCCTCTTGCCTTAACCACCTGATCGTAATTTAGTAAACAGACCAAACACCTACACTATCCTCAGTGAGTATTATCTGTAATTCAACTAACAGAAATTTTATTCAAATAGTTAGAATGACCAATTTCTGTTTTCTACATAATTACAGCTCCTAATTATTTTGTTTTATATCTACTACAAAGTCTTAATACGTTAAGTTTAAATGTGTATGTGTGTGCGTGTGAATTGTGTGACGGTGTTAGACTGACTGTCTGCCATTCTTCCCATAAATTTGGTTTAGAATTTCTGCTAAGAGCTCAGCACACTAAAATGTTTTTAGAAGTCTGGTTCCTGGAACACCCCCACAACCAACTCTTTCTCTATTTCCTCAGTGTACGTTATCAGTTTCTTGGACGCAGACTGCTCTTCCTGGCAGCCCGGAAGATTAGGAAGACTGACAGCTTTGAAAGAGAAACAAGAGAAAAATACTGGTGGTGATAAAACTCAGATAAAAGGAAGGAGGGATAGGTAAATGCGTATAAGTATAATATCTCACAATTACATAATTAACAACCTACTGTATGTGAACCATTGCATGCTTATGATCCACCAAGGAAAATCTTGACATATCACATTGTGCAATGTAATCTAGCTGTCCAACAGCAGACATCACTCGTGTAAGTGTTATTAACTTTGTGTGTATAAGAATCTGGTTTGCTTATGGTTACAGCTATATAAGCAAATTTAAACCTGTAGTTAATTTATATATAAAGTAATAAAATGCCATTTACTGGGGCCATTTTACCAAGTGCTCACTGAAGTCACACACCTGACTGAGAGACAAAATGTATGATTTTAAGTCTTGTGGTTTTACCTCATGCTGCAAATAAATTCAGCCTGAAACCTAGCCATTGTACCATAGACCTTAATTTTGATTTGCTTATTCCTGACTGGGAATACAAAAGGGGAAAACATTTTCTACCAGCATGTGTCTTTTCTTAGACACAATTATTTTTAAAATCAAAATCCCAAGATAAGCCAAAACCTATAAAAAAAACTATATAACTCCAACTCCAACACAAGCACTTCAAACCAAAAGCATCAGTTGAGATTGATTTCTTTCACTTCCTTTCCACTTCCTTTCCTTGTCTAAATAATCCAGTTCAGGGATAGTGGGGGTTCAGTTCAATTCAATTCAAAATGTTTTTATATAGCGCTTTTTACAATAGATCATTGTCTCAAAGCAGCTTTACAATATTATATTATCCTAAAAGGCCAAAGCCTAGGGCGACAGTGGAAAGAAAAAACTCCCTGAAAGTAGTAGGAAGAAACCTTGGGAGGACTACGACTCAAAAAGGGACCCGACCTAGATGTTAATTAAGTAAATACTTAGTTTATAAAAGTATATTAAAATTATAGCAAAATTAGGTAAATAACAATTTAAATCAATAACAAATCAATGATAAAATTTAAATTAGTAATAAAATAAATAAACTAAATTATAAAACAAAAAAGATTATAAAATGAATCCTCAGAAGGAAATCCTTGGAAGCACAACGTCTCCTAATATCCAAACAATGAAGGGAGTTACTGCACTCTGGTGGGACTGGGTTCTGTTGACGAAGACCAGTAGAGTGATGCTAAGCTGGAAGAACATCCAAGTGTGTGGTGCTGGAACTGGTACCGGAACATCAGCTCTGAGAGAAAAGAGAAAATGTAGTTATTAATGGGTTATAGAGCACAGAGTCTATTATCCATTACTGATGCCATGTGCAACATGAAGCTCCGGCAGCACTTACTATAGCAGCATAGCTAAAGGGAGAGAACCAGAAGGGGTTGGGGTGAGGGTAGATGGTAAGCTCAGTGGCTGCACATTGTCCATGGGAGGACCAACCCATTTGTTTCCCTAAACATATTTGACTTTTTGAAATATGTGGAAAATTGAAATATAAGCAAAAGTTATTGTGCCCAGAGGACACCTGCACAAACAAGGCAGAACATGCTAGGTTTTGTTAACCTGGAAAACGGTGTATATGGTACATGCTCACTTGTATTTTTATTTTGTCATATCCCAATAATTATTAGTGGAGACTTTTGCCAGATCCACTCATTGCATAAGTAAGCACTGTTCACATTGACACTGACCGACTTGAGATTTGGGAATACACTTGTGTAAAGCTTAGTTTTGGCGAACTGTTATATGTAAACACATCATGAGATAACACAGATGAACACAGATGAAACAGCTCATGAATGTAGTGGCAATGACCTTATAATACTACTACTACTACTACTAATAATAATAATAATAATAATAATAATAATAATAATAATAATATCCAGTCTGAATATTTTGACTTTATAATAAAAACTTGGTTGCAGTCAGTGTAAATGTCATTAAATGCTATTTGTCATGTATTTATTTGTTGCTGCTGTGTTCAAAAAAGATTGGCGAGCAAGACAAGTTAAATTTAATGCATAACAATTCAAGCTGACAAACCAAATGAATTCCTAACTTAGCTTAAATGCTTACTGCAGGACAATGATGAACATTTTTATCTAAAATGTCTCAGTTCCATCCATGTCCTCTCTTTAAAACTCTTAAGAATGGCTATAGTCTGGTGTAACAATGGCTTATGTGTATGTTATGGGTACATTTGCCAAGTTTACAAGGTGCTACTAATTTTTTCACCTAACCCAGCAGGAAGGCACGGTTAGTACACTTACTGCACAGCATTTCCTCTCTGTGTCTGTGTGGGTTTATTCCAGGTACTCCGATTTCCACCCAAATGCCTAATTGGTCACTCTAAATTGTCCCCAGAACACTTAAAGTGTATAACTATTGTAATGTGAATTCATTTTAAACAATTTGTTATGATCATTTTATTTATTACTTAATTTTAGTACATGCTTGATCAGAACTGAGTCTTGGGAGATCTGGGACCTAAGTGGCACAAGGCAAGAACAACCCTAGACAGGACATATACACTCACACACCCATACACACACTAGGGGCCCTTTCGAGACACCAATTAACTTAGCACGCATACCGTATCTTCGGACTGTGTGAGGCGAACGAACTAGCCAAAGTAAAACCACGTGGACATTTGTTGGCACGTACATGTGCTGTGCGATGGCAATAAAGATAAATCTACCAGTCAAATGATCTTGCTGGGGATGATACTCTGAAACGTTTAAACCTTTTGACTCCTGCATTTTTAGTTTGTTTAAAATGGAAATCAGTCATATGTGCTGTGATAAATAATTAAACGAACAATCCAATGGACAGAATAAGCAATTTAATCGGAGTTAATCATTTAAAGTGATGTTTATGAACTTATTGGAAAATTGAATGTGTGAAGAATAAGATGACTTTCCAAAATACTGAAAAATGTACCACACAAGAATGCACAATTTGCACATATTATGCACCTCCTACCCACATGGTGACTGTGTATCTTTCAGGAGTGGTAATGGGCATTTCCAGTTACTTATTTATTCACTTGTTTTTTCAAGTAGGAATCATGGTTGACTGTTGTTAAAAATCGCTATGCTTATACTTAACCCTATCACTAACCTTAACCTCAGAACACAGTGCCAAAATATAGAAGGTTATGGAAATACACTTTCATAGGTAGATTTTATTCACATTAAAAAAATGAAAACTTAGCCGCTTGCATACAATGAAACAAAGTTTTTTAGCCACTTCAACCTAAAGGCTGACAACTGAAGTAAAGAGATTTGGAGTTTAGAACAGAAAGAGGATAATTTCCTGCAATTCACTCTTGTAGATAGGAATTATAACCAACTCTATAGAAACAAACTGAATTAAGTGGCCCATTAACCCATTACCCATACTTAATATATCTAAAGAGTGTAGCCTACACTTCAGTCTAGTCTTAGCACTGGTTTAATTTAATTCATTTGTGAGAACAGTTTGTTTTACTGTACCAGTTGTGAATCATTATATGTGTTATCTTACTTAAGATCAGGTGATTGCCTGGCAAAATAAGCTTTTCATGACAAAAAATGAACTATTTCAGAATTCCTGGAGAATGTTTAGTTCTCTATCTTCCACACACAGAAGTACACATAGACACAGATGCAGCAAGTTTTTTGTTATTATTCGGCAGACCAGAGAGTTTGGTTTCCTTCCTCTGACTAGAGGGCCTCATGTATGATTAAAGAGCAGAGGCTGATATAAACAAACAGCAATCAGAGACAGGAACACACACACACAAGAATGAAGTGTACAGGAGGTGTGCTGAAACCATGAAACCCAAACAAAGCGGCTGTGTTTAGTCATCAGGACTGCTTAGCCGGAGGTCAGAATTTCTGCACAGGATCATGAAACTGAACACACAGTGACCCACCTACACACACACACACACACACACACACACCACTTAAATTCACTCAAATTCATCTCATTCAATACCTTTGATTTAGCATCCTCTCCATGCTTTTTAGCACTGGTCCCTCATGATGGATTACCATCACCCATCTGGCAGGATCAGCAACTCAGCAATTAGGCAACTGTTACCACAAGAGTATGGTGATGTAAAGGACTCACAATCACAGTCATGTACACTGCTTACTTTAGGTTTGATTTTAATTTGTGTAATTTGAATCTGTAATTATCCTTTTATCTTCCTCTCAAATGTAAAGTTGCAAAGCAAATACTGGTCTATCTATAGGAATAATTAAAAAAACGTGTTAAAAAATAACTGTGAACCTAAATTTGTTAGTGGCGAAAACAACAAATTATAATTTAGAATTCCAAGAAGTTTGATAATGACACCTAGATATTATCCATATAAACACTTTATATGCATAGTTCATATAAATGTTTTAACAGATAAGCTTCAAGTTTTCTAAAACTGAGAATGTGTGGAAACAGTTTGTTGAGACAAAAAAAGCGCGCGCGCACACACACACACACACACACACACACACACACACACACAGGGACAAGATTATTTGAATATGACAATTGACTAATATTGTAAGAAGAAATTGGAGTACCATGAGAAAACCCATGCATACACAGGGAGAGGCCCCACTTGATCTTGGTCTCTGGAGCTGAGAGGCAACCATTCTGAGCACTGCTCCATCCTTAAAATACCCTTTAAATGTAATGACATTTAAAGCATAAAGCGTTTTTATATAATAAGCTACTAAATTGCATCCTCACTTATTTCTTATTGACTGTATTCAAATGGAGGCTTTCTATGGAGTGACCTGTCTGGGTGCAAGAGCAGGTACAGGGGTGGTGTCACTGTAGCATGCAAGTTTACAGACATGGATTCATCAAAAACATTTACATATCTATGCAATGAAATTTCTTTGTGATTTATGAAGCATGACATTCATTTACGGCAGTAAAAATCAAGTAGATGTGGGGTTGTGCTGGCTGGCAACAAGAGCAGGATACTGCATGCTGGCTAGCCAATTCAGTATATTCAAGTCCTCGGTTTGTTTCATTGTCAAAAATCATTTATTATGTTCTCATGGCTGAATACATCCCACTCCAAACAGATGAGTTCCAGAATGAATTACAGGGCTTTTAAAAGAGGTGGATTCATGCTGTGTACTGAAGCTGTTAGCATAAAGTATGAATTCTGATATGCCTCTTCAGAATGCGGGCACATTGCCAGATGTGATATGCGTATCAGATTTCAATACCACATATGAAAATAGCTGGTATTGTCTGATTTATTGAATTTTTTCTGTGTTAAAATATGGGGGGAAAATTTGAATGGGTAAATACATTTACCTGCATTTAGCTATAGTTTGCTAATTGTGCATCTTCCCAGTGGACTAATACCCTGCTCACTAGAATTAGGGAATATTTTAAAATGAATACGAAGTGATTTTATTTTTAATTAACTTTTTAAAATTAATCAACAACATCATAAAAGCAAAAATCAAGTCAAAAGAAAGTTGTTCTATAATGTAAATGAGATTCAAAAGACACCTTTATTTAATTGTTGAAAAACTACATATAATGGCAGATAGTGCTGGAGTATCTCAACGTTCTTTAAACTCAGTGCTTGCAATATCTCTGCAACACAATTTGCGTGAATACGTGATTTGTTAATATGAATTTTAGAGAGCCATAGGAGCCATGTTTGGTCAAACACAGACAACAGTGGCAACAGCACTTGGAACATTCCAAAGCGTGATTAGCAGACTGTGTAATTACTTTCAAGAGACTCAAACAGTTAAAAAATGACTAGGACAGGGTCGCCCACCTGACACAACAGAAAGACCAGACCATATGAAATCAGCTCTATCGTGTTGGAATGCATGCCAGGTAACCAGTGGTACGCATTTTGATATCTGCTGAACACTATAGAACCTGTGGAAGGTGAGATGATGAGCATCTTCATTGGACCCATGATGAGAGGTCAACTATCCATTCCCTGATAATTCATGATTCAGTTAACAGCGTGACAATTACTGTGTCCTGATCTGGTGTGAACAAGGAACATGAGAAAATCCACATTTCATGCAATAAAAGGAAATTCCGATGTGAGGTCCTGCACCCTATAGGGGTACCCTGTACTTTGCTCAACGTGCATATCTCATCAACAACATTCATCAGGAGGCAGGATTCTAACACATGGACTGTCCTTCATGTTCTCCAGACCTGAAAATAGCAGGCTAAACAAAGTATTGTTGTACGCCTACACATAATGTTATGCTAAACATATCCTAAGATGTTTGTGCCAAGATGAATCTGTGTCAATAAAGCATGGTATACATTCGGCGCTTCATGCAAATCACACAAATGCTGGAATGGCCTTTTAAATTAATGTAATACATAAAAATGATTTGAGACTAGACTGATTAAGGATTATTTGAGGGGTGTATCTGTGTGTGTGTGTGTGTGTGTGTGTGTGTGTGTGTGTGTGTTTCCAGTCCAGCTGCTACTTCTTTCTGGCATCTTTATTTTTTGTGTTTATTGTCTCCCAAGAATCTGTTAGTCCTGTAATTCAGATGGTGTTTATCTTGGGCCTTTTCAAGGTGCCTCTGTGTGTGCTGGGTGGAGCTGAAAGCAGTACCTCATGGTGTGCATGTACTCTGCATGGGACACTATGTTCCGATTTCTAATTTGTCATTTTCTGGGCTCTATTCCTCCAACTTCCTATTTCAGTGGTTATGTTCATTACGTTTATTATGTTCATTGTGATGGAAAATGATTGCAAAGTGCTTTGGACTGCAGAAAGGCACTATATATTTAAACATTATTATTATTATTATTATTATTATTATTATTATTATTATTATTATTATATTTTGGAAAATACATTTATTTAAGCCTAAATGAAGTGTTTATGATTTAAATAAATAAATTATAAGGTATTTCATTAGCACTTTAAACACTGTGTTTCATGGTAATTGTTGGAGATGGGACTGAATGGAATCTGATTACTGACTGATGTAGACTCTGAGCTTTCTCTTTATCATATTACAAAAGTGCACATACTGTAATTGAATTATTTGCCACCATCTGAGTTCATGAAGTTATTAGATTAATCATGTAAACACTTTCAGTGTTACACAAGCTTAGCGTGTGCGGGCGTGTGTGTGTGTGGGTATTAATGTATGTGTTTAATAATGCTCTCTTAACATTGCCTATGTTTACTATCTAGCATGCACTGTATTTTTATTGGACAAGACCTTATTTTTTATCTAGTATGTTATTACTCTATGTTTTTGTCTCATCATCATAGTTATTATGGGTTGTTTTACAATAAATTAGATCCAGAGTAACAAATATTTTTTTTAAACCTTCACATCACCTAGTTATTTCATTGATTGATTGTTTGTATTTTTAACTTACTTAATAATACTTCCAGAAGTAACACCACTGTTACGTAAATAAAACGTCTTGCTACTTTACTCGCCTGCTACTTTACTTTTCCCTCAACCTGCCTTCTCACAAAAAGAATGAGGAAAAAATTTGTTCTTATTGGCAGGGGTTTGTAGCTGGGGTCCTTTAGAAGGACTGTCAGTGAAGTGCCTGACAGAATAAGAGTGGGCCTATCCCTCCAACTGCATTTTACACACACACACACACACACACACACACACACACACACACACACACACACACACACACACACACACACAC
>JAUZSU010164614.1:0-13589 GCA_034780255.1 Parotocinclus maculicauda | reverse complement strand
TTACCAGTGATAAGAAGCTGATTCTGAACAAAAGTTGAGCGCGTTGTAGCGCATATTTAGTCAATGACATGTACACATAACAGTATATATTTGATCACTTATTTTTTGACATTTTAGGGGAAGCTGAGCTTCCCTTGCAGTCTTAGCGAAATCGCCACTGATACACTATATTGCCAAAAGTATTTGCTCACCCATCCAAATGATCTGAATCGGGTGTTCCAATCACATGGCCACGGGGTATAAAATTAAGCACCTGGGTATGCAGACTGCTTTTACAAACGTTTGTGAAAGAATGAGTCGGTCTCGGGAGCTCAGTGAATTCCAGCGTGGACCTGTAATAGGATGTTACCTGTGCACCAAATCCAGACGTAACATTTCCTCGGTCCTAATATGTCAGCTGTATTATAAGAAAATGGAAGTGTTTGGGAACGACAGCAACTCAGCCACTAAGCGGTAGGCCCCCTAAACTAGCGGAGCAGGGTCAGCGGATGCTGAAGCTCATAGGTCGAACAGGTCGCCGACTTTCTGCAGAGTCAATCACCACAGACCTTCAGATTAGCTCAAGAACATTGCTCAGAGAGCTTCATGGAATGGGTCTCCATGGTCGAGCAGATGCATCCAGGCCATACAGTCTTCCCAAAAGAGTTGAAGCCGTTCTAGCTGCAAAGGGTGAACCAACGTCATGTTGAACGCTATGGATTAGGAATGGGATGTCACTTAAGCTCATATGTGAGTTAAGGCAGGTGAGCAAATACTTTTGGTAATATAGTGAATATGGTATGGTTTATCATTATACTATTGCTAAAACAACAAATGTAATGGTGGGAAGTACAGACAAGGTTAGTGATAGCCAAGCAAAATAAAAAACAGTGAAAAGCACAATAGGGCTTAATGCATTTATAACAATGATAGTGTTTGTATTTGATCTAATCATTGTTTTTTTTACTATATCTATATATAGTGGTTAGAAATACAACACAACTCCATTAATGCATATAAAACCTTACAATGTGGATTTTCTGGAAGTCTGTAACGAATGGATTCAGTTTCCATTTATGTCAATACTCGCCTGGCCTTCCGAAACGAATTAACAAATTAACGATTTAAAATGAATTAAGTCATGCATCCAGCTGGGGATTTGTATTGCACGTCCTCAATGATTATTAAAAAAAAAGGGTTTATTTTGTGCTTGATGTTACTAAGCTGCACGTTGTCCTGAACTGAACGGTTTGGTTTGAATCTCATTAGCTACCCACAGTCCTGTGCAAAACCAAGGCTGTGTGGTTGGTTAATTATCACTCAGAATGGAGCAGAAACACTTACAAATGTTAATGAATGCTTGTGGAATCCAAAAGTTAGAATGACTGCTGAAACTAAAGGGCGCCCTGAACACAGTTTATTTTCATTTCAAACATTAGCTGCTATTCGGGGGCACCCCTGTCAGGAGTTACCCTGCCAGCGTCCACCAAGTTTACTATCTACAGCAAGTATACCGGCAAATTAAACAAACCACCTCCACTGAGGTCAGTCGTTATAGCCAAGACTGAAACCAAACGGCCAGACGGGGGGTTAGAAGGTCACTGATTAGACGGCACTCGGAACACCAAGAAGAATGTAAAGTGTCCTTGGGTACTAGAAAGGCGCTATATAAATACAAATTATTATTATTATTATTATTATTATTACTAATAATAATAATAATTATTATTATTATTAATAATAATAATTATTATTATTATTAATAATAAGAAATCATACACATCTAAATACAGTAAATGACCTGAACGCTCAAACTTTCCTTTCTTTTTCCAGAAACATCCATTTCCAGCCATCAGCTATTCGGAGCATGTTAGAAATGCATCGTTCTGGCATTGCCAGTAAACCCAGTGGAACAGACTCCAGCCAAGTTGGACGTTTTCTCATTTTTCATTATTACTGGGGGAAAACGACAACTTTCGAACAGGCCTTGGCCCGTGCGTAGGAACACACAGCGGCAGACCGGCCACGTCGAGATACTTGGAGCTGCGCAACACGTCATATTTGAATTTCATATACAGCCACGTCTGGTACGGAGAGTAACCGCGAGCGTGTCTGTTCAAAGCGTTTATAATTTAATCATGAATATCCTTGTCTTATTTCTCCAGTAAATCAAGTCAACACATGGTGGAGCCACACAAACAAATGTTGGACGTTCATGGTAACTTTTCTTTTTTTATGGAGAACATTTTAGATGCTGCACTCATGCATGCTGATGTTGCATCAATAGGTGCTTTTGCACCAGTGGAACGGCTTCATGCTCAAACAAGAAGGAACTGGGCACAAGTGTAGTTCTTCTACATGGCATGGATGGGACTTTTTTAGGTCCTACTTCAAGGTAGGGCCTTTTTTTACAGTGCATAGGAACCCTTAGTGACGTCAGGTCCAGACGTAGAGACGCAAGTGTGTAGTGATTGGTCCAGACACAAATGCCTAGTTCAGCTTAACCACCGTGTCTAAATATGCTCGTATGTTATATGTATAAAATAAATGCAGTAAAATGGGAAATTATATATATATATATATATAAATATTATTTTATACAAAGTTTTTCTCCCAGATCCGTGTTATGAATGCCATTTTTTTCTAATCCAAATGTAACTTGTTGTTAGAAGTTAGAACATCCTGTCCATCAGTATTTCCTGATCCCCTTTATCCTCAGTTTGAGTTTTATTGTGTGATTTCTGGACTCTTTCTAAAGTCGCCATGTCTGAGGAACTGAATGTGACTTTATGGACAGTTGAGCTGTAGGAGCCTCCATTATGATGTCATAATGTAAAGAGAACATGAACATTCCGTGTAGAAGGTGAAGCTTCATCACTCCTCAGTGTCTCTAATCAGCAGCAAACACACCAACACACACTGTCTACTCCACACACACTGTACGGATTAAGGTAAGAAACATTTTATACATCACAGATTTCATGCTGAATTGATTAATAAATTAATTACAAATTAGAAAAAATATGAATTAATCCTTTAAGGTGAATTCATTAAAAGGTAAAGTAACATCATATGCTGGTGTTTGGGTCAAAAGAAAACAACCAGTCCCATAGAAATGTATTAAAGGTTCAATTAATTAATTAATTAACTACATCTGCATTTCCTGTAGGCACTTTAACAGTGCCCGAAATGTGGCAAACAGAAAGAATATGACTGTCCCAATACTTTTGACTACATGCAGGGATAATACTCTTGGCTGTGTGAGAGGGCGTGTCCTAATACTTTTGGCTGTGTGAGAGGGCGTGTCCTAATGCTTTTGGCTGTGTGAGAGGGCGTGTCCTAATACTTTTGGCTGCAGAAATTGTTTCATAAAGAATATAAACTAATTAGAAGCAGTATGAGAGATAACAGTACTTTAATACTTTTAAATAATTAGCCTTAATTAAATATTTTTTGTATGAGTGACAAAATATGAAGGTAAATCAAAAGTGTGTGTTCTGATCCTTCATTAAACTGTTCCTCAGAATAAAGAAGAAAAGGTCCACTTGGTGACAATGGCATTTGAGGGGATTTCAGAAGAGCTCAGTGATGAGTTCCTGGAGCTGAAGAAGGAGAACGAGCAGCTCACTTATGAGGTTCAAATGCTGAGCTCAGAGCTCGAGGAGCTACACGAAATCCTCCGATACAAAGATCTTCAGATCGCATCTAATAATAAGATCGTTCTAAAGAAGGACGAGCAATGGCAACATCTGAAGGCCTCCAATTATATGATGGAGAAAAAGATTTATGAGCTTGAGGACATCATTGAAAATCTGGAATTTGAGAAGATCGAGATGATCCAGCAGATGGACGCCGTCAAGAATAACTTTGAGGAGCAAAAGTGGGAGGAAAGAGAGACCATAACGGGGCTCCAGGAAAATATGAGACTCATTGAGAAAGAGAGCTACGTCCTGACCGAGAAAATGTTCAAAATGGAGAGCCTCATCAACAACTTCCGGTCAGAGCTCAGCAAGTGCATGACTTTTATCCAGGAGCCCCGAAAACTACAGGAGCAGGTCACCACCATGTTCCAGCGGCACGTCCAAGGGGTCGACATCTGGAAGAGGGATGAAGACCAAGACGTGAGATCGTACAACCTGGATGGTGATCACCTGTCTCCTGGTGTACCCCGTGCTCCCAAACAAAATCAAAAAGACCTCCACATGGCCCATAGAGCTCATGGTCAGAGGAAGATGATGGACGGCATGGCAACGTCCAGAGTCCTCAACCACAGACATCTACAATCCGACTACAGAGACGGCCTGCAGTCCCCTGGACGAGGAGCTCCAAATCTTCTGGAGCTAAAGAAGTTCCATGAGCTTCAAAGGTTCCAGATAAAGAACGAGGAGGTGTCTATGAGGAGCACACCTCCGAGATTGCCTCCTATCTCCAAACGCTTTTAAAGTATTATGCTCTGTAACACTTTATTGTTCTACACAATACCTACATTAGATCTTTATAAGAACTGACAGAAAACATCCATAAGTCTTTGTATGTGTGAGTTTAGAGCAAAGGAACCGGTGAGTTTGCAGATACAGTGAGAGCTTGTTGTACACAGTTAGAGCTCCTGTACGGTCACCACCGGTCCATCGCTCTGTGTGTGTGTGTGTGTGTGTGTGTCCAGGTAGAGCTCACTGTACAGTTAGAGCTCCTGTATGGTCACCACCGGTCCATCGCTCTGTGAGTGTGTGTGTGTGTCCGTCCAGGTAGAGCTCACTGTACAGTTTGAGCTCCTGGATGATCACCACTGTCCATCTCTCTGTTTATGTGTGTGTGTGTGTGTGTTCCTGTGTGTATCCAGTTTGAGTTCACTGCATGGTTTGAGCTCCTGGACGCTCCAGGACTAAACTCCAAGCCATATAAAGGCTTATGGAATTTTCTGCCAGTTCTCAGGAAGAGCTTCTGAAGGTTTTGTGTAGAACTAAGAACATCAGTGTAAAGTGATTTAATCTGGAATTAAGAGCATAATAAAACATCTGCATTAATCCTTGTGTTTGCCTCATGATTCTACAGAAAGCAAAGTCGATACGCGTTCACTCTGTTTGCTATATAACTCTATATACACTGCATATACATAAACAAGGGGATATTTTAATATGATTATGAAGCGATTAAAGAAGAAGAGTTTGATTTTATTTCAGTAAACGAGATCAGAGAAGCAAACGAAAAGTTGTTTGATTATGTAAATGAGATTTAAACTCTATTATGGTGATTAAGTAGTAGTAATATTTCATATTTATGGGATGAATTTAACAGAAGCAGGTCAAACTGGACCAGAGTGCCCCCACATTGTGTTCAGTAGGGTGTATGGTCACCGAAGAGGGTCAAAACACACTGACAGTGATGGGGCCTGGACAGGATCAGATTATCCAGCAGTTCTTATGGATCCAAATCATATTTATTATGAAATATAACCTCGTTGTTGTGAGCAGCGTATACAAATAACACATTAACATAAATTATTATTATATATTATTATTTAATATATATAAATTAATATATTTTTTACCTAATTCTACGATTGCTTGAATATACTTTAAATTATTTACTTAATTGACATCTAGGCCACCCATGGAGGTCGGGTCCCTTTTTGAGTCTTGGTTGCTACCAAAGTTTCTTCCTTCTACTTTCAGGGAGTTTTTCCTTGCCACTGTCACCCTAGGTTTGCTTAATTTGGGATTGGCCTTTTAAGATCATATAAGCTTTGAGACAATGCTCTGTTGTAAAAAAGCTCTAAAAAAATTAATTTGAATTGAATTTGATTACGCATTTGTTACTTATTAATGATTTAATACCAGAACGGAACCTTTTCGGTACAAACTATTCCATATAAAATAGGTGTTTTTTAAATCAGAAACAGCATGTCTGAGCTGTTATCTCAGGTCCAGCCGTGTTCTTAATCCGTGTGGGTCTTCGGAGTGTTAATGCATACATGAAAAGTGACGTTTTATTGTTTTAGAGGCGGCAGGGGAGTAACAAAGTAAATGTAGTTTGCTACTGTCGCCAAGTGTGCCACAGGATGCCATGATGAAACTTTAGGCCTCCATGCCCAACCTGTTTCTCATCTCGTATCCAGCGACTCAACAGGGTCACCAGAGCCTCCTTTCAGTTGTAGTTTTTCCAATATCTCGTCCTGTCGCTCTAATATCGTCATCTTTTACATATATCCACATTACATCCATCTGTTAAAGTTTAATTCAATTTTCACATATTTTAGTCAGCGATTGAACTCGGTTAGACAAAGCAAGCAGTCCTGTTGGTGATGTTAGGAAACTCCTGGTTGGCACAGAATGGCGTGTGGAGATCTGCTGATATAGACCCTCCCCCCACTCCGAAGAGCACAGGTAGTAAGGAACGAATTCCTGGCGAAAAATGAAAAATGTGGGACAAATAAACCTACAGGGATGCAGGCCTATCTTTAGTAAAACATGTTCTCCGGTGATGTAACACCCCTTAAAGCGTGCCGAAGGGGCCCAGTTAGGCTTCTCTTCACATTTACAGCAGGCTCCCTTATCCAGAGCAACTTATACAACTCATACAACTCATGGGACTGTGGTAGCCTAGCGGTTAAGGTACTGGACTCTGGACCAGAAGGTCCAGGGTTTAAATCCCACCTCTGCCACAGTTGGGTCCGTGAGCAAGACCCTTAACCCACAATTGCTTGATTTGTAAGTGTATGAGTTGTAAGTCACTCTGGATAAGGGCTTCTGCTAAAATCTCTTTAAAAATGTACACAAATGGACAACTTATACACATTTTAAAAATGGCTTCAGTGAAGCATTCAGCAAAAAGGACATTTACCACACTTTAGATTTAAAGCTGTCTGCAATAAATCTGAGTAATTGGCACAATTTTTGGCAAAGAAAAGTCACAAATTATAACCCCAAATGGAAAATGCATATAAAACCCAGTGTTTTTTACATTGACTTTTATTTTTATTGCACACTGTATGAACCTGAGATATTTCATTTGTTAATAAACATCCATTCCTGCATTTCAAGATTGCAACACATTTGAAAGAAGTTTGGGAGATTACCGCTTTGTAATGTTGCCGTTCCTTTTCATCTTACTAAAAAGACCTTCTGGCACAGATAATACAGTGATTTGTGAGTTTCAGGTATTATTTATCCCAATTCTTTCAGCAAACACGTCTTGAGATGTGTAATAGTGTGGTGTCGTCGTCAATTTTTTATTCCAAAAAGGACGTCCCTAGAAAAGATTGTCTTGAAGGCAGCATATGTTGCTCTAAGATCTCAATGTACTTTTCTGCATTAATGCTGCCATCACTGAAGTGTAAATTACCTTTGCCATGCAATCCCATACCATAACAGACCCTGGCTTTTGGACTTGTTAGATAACATTCTGGATGGTCCATTTTTCTTTGGTTCGAAGTCCATTCTGTAAAAAAAAACCATGAAATACTGATTCATCTGACCACAATACACATTTCCACTCTGTGATGGCCAATCCTAGATGCCTCCAAGTCCAGAGAAGTCGATGCCACTACTGGGCATGAATAACATGAGGTTTCTTTTTTTCACAATACTGTTTTAAGTGTCATTTTTGACTGTAACTCTATATTGTAGTGCTTTATAAAGTAATACCATATTAATGGGATTAAATAATGTATTGACTAATGACGATTCTTGATGCAGTGCCGTCTGGATTGAAGATTACAGACATTTAACTTAATCTTGCACTCTTGGCCTTGCCACTGAATTTCCTCCCAATTTATTAAATTGTTTAATTATATTATGTACTGTAGAGGCAGAAATATGTAAACCTCTTTTAATATTTATTTAATATCTTTGCTCCTCAAAGCAAATTGCTTTTGTATCAAATAATGTTTACAGTAACTTGTTGATATCACCTGTTTGAAATCACATTATTATTTACTTTCTTTTTAAATTAATTACTAGCACTAAATTATCCTGTCCAAACTTTTTCTGGAATGTGTCTGAAATTCAGAAATGGATAATTATTAACATATGAAATGAGCAGACTATTCTTGACCAGACAAAATAAGAAATATCTCACGTTCGTACTGTCTGCAATAAAATAAACATTTAAGTCGATGTAAGAATTGTTTTATAAGCATTTTCCATACTTTCTCAACTGTTTTTATTTCGGGTTGTAATACAGTATTTTGTTATAATCAGGGTTGCTTAAATTTTTGGCCGATATCTTGTAATAATGATTTGAACCACCTGACTTCTCCAGCACTTTCCAATCACTTTCAATATGGTTAATATCAAGAGGACTTTTGTTCAATCATTTTGTTAAAATGATTCCCATTGACTCTCTCATTACTTTATTATGTGAAATGGATCCCAGTTAATTTTAGCTTCGTCAACTCTGCATTATCAGGGGAGGAAAAGTCCATTGCTGGAACAACTGGATTATTCGGTACACTCAGGTTCTTAACTTGACTTGGTTTTGCTGCCACATTATGTTACTGAACTTGGACTTACCTGTAACCAACTAAAGCAACCTCATATTATAATACTGCCCCTAGAGATGTGTACCGTGACTTGGGCACTATACATGATGGGTGCCTTTCTACTCTCATCGCATAACATTTGCTCCAAAGTTCAATTTTCATGCTCCCTAGTACATTAATGTCTTTTTTCCATTAGCTTTACTCACAAGTGGTATTCTTATGGTCACACATGTTTAGTTCCAATTTTGTGGGTTCTCTTTATATTCATTTATTGTCTTATTTACTTAATGCACACTCACATTAGGGTCGATTAGGGTGTGAAATTTCCTTGCTGCTCTCTGAGAGGATACTTTTGGGTACAGTACCTCTTGTTAATAGATTGTTGGCTGCTAGACATGCCTCTGTGACACATTTTCTCATATCTGGGCCTGTAGATAATCCACACACATATAACTGATCTGTTACTGTTCATTGTATAACTATTAGGGGTGACGGACTGTCTTATGTGTTGGCTCCCCAGATCATCACACCAGCAAATGGGGCTGTGTCACTCCACAGAAAAGGCAGGAAGTAAAGTGCTCACCACGAGGCTTCCATGTAGAGGGCTCTGTTTGAACAAATTTCCTTATGACATGCATCTGGAAATTGGAAGAAACAGGAGTGTATAGGGTGTGTACCTGTGTCTGCATAATGAAACTGTGGGAGCTGCTTGTGCTTGTCGATAAATCAAATGATTTCAGAAACAAAAGTAAAAAGGACAATCTGTCAACAAAGTCAAATACCCCAACAAAGTAATGGTTGTGGGGTCTATCTTTTAGGCCAGAACATAGCTGCCATCTTGAAAGCTGTCATACTGGATCAAGAGCAAGTTTTTTTTCCAACAATAAGGTGGTCACGTAGTATATTAAAGAAGACCAGAATTTGTCTCAAATTGTTCAAAGTTTTTCATTATCTCTTGTGATTCAAAAGTTATCAACACAAAGTTCAAAACTTTTGTTCTTTGTCACAGGTAATTGAAGATGGAATTCCAGGGAATGCAGCTGTCGTATCATAGCTACAGACCAATTTCACACAGCACTGCTGCATCTTTCGCAGCCAAATTTTGAGTAACCAGGACTGTGGATTTAAAGCCACAAGCTGTAACTTCTCTAAGACTGCAAGGAAACTTCCCCTAAACTGTCAATAATTAAATGCTCAAATACGTACAGTTATGTTAACATTTCATTGATTACAATGAAATGCGTTAGAACACGTTTATTTTGAAGATGAGTTATTTCAGAATCAGCTACTTATCACAGTGACTGACTCGATTTTGACATTCTCTTGAACTTCTCATACATTCCGATGGCATAGATTAAAAAAAAAAAAATCTTAAATGGTCTGTGGTAAATGCATTTGCCTGTAGAAGCTGAGCATCCATTTACTTCAGTGGGACTGTAAGAAACTTTTCCTTTCATTGCCTCAACTCTGCAGCCATTGGATAAATGCCATGATTATGTCCTGCCTCCAGGCACTCGGTGTCTCTGGGGGTGAGTAGAGTTGTGGGCTGACCTCAGCTGGCCTGGATGCTGAGCTTCGGCATTATGATTGGAGGATCAGTCAAAAGGCTAAATCCCATTTTGATTGACAGCTATTTTGAGATATACACCATGAGCTCAGCTCGGCCCCATCCTGGATTTCGTCGAAAGACAAACTGCAACCCATTGCTTGGTGAACATTCTTGACCATTTTCATTATTAATTTCTTCCACTGTAAATAAAACACACTCATAGTATTTCCTTGTTTCAATTTAACATAATTTCAGCATTTCCTTGGCAACAATTGGAGCTACATCTGCTGGCTATTGAGAAGACTCTGGTCAAGTCCCTAAAAAAGACTACTACTTGATATGATAGGATCACATACCATTTTCTTGAAAAGTAATGGAGGGCAGATTTTACATATAAATAAATTGACAAATTTTATGATGTAATCTGACAACGAGCTTTCCCTCTTTGAAAGACCAGCAGCCGTCACTACAAGACCACTACTGGAGAAGAAACCTGTGGGACTGTGGTGGTCTAGTGGTCAAGGTACGGGACTATGTTCTTAAGTATACTACTCACAAAAATTAAGGAATACTTCAGAATGAGGTATCTCAGGTTTAAATATATATGTATATACTCATTTAAATCCAGACAACATTTATTTTTCTAGGCACTGTAGTAGTACATGTGTTTTATACTGCAGTATATAGGATACAGAAAAAGCATGGCTGTTATTCTACAAAGTGGGCGGTACCTTTTGCTCAGGTGAATGACTCGGATAATGGGCGTGGCTTCGTGTGTGGATAAAGAGGTGTTACTTTGAGTGATGGCGGGTGATTTCAGCTAGAAACGTTCAGTGTTGAATGACTGGCACTTAAATATTTGGATTTTAGATTAATACTGAATCTTCAACTGCCGGTATGTTTCATTAAAAAAAAAAATACTTTTTACAGGTAATATAAACTTTTGTTTCAGGTGGTGTGTAATTGCGTGTAAGCTAATTCGGTTCATATAGAGAAGTTAATTGCGTGTGTTTAGGTTCTTTTAGACCTTGGTGAGAAATCTTGGTTTCTTGGTGCGAATCTCCGGTGCAGGAAGAGTCACTTATTATCAAATGTTAAAGTTAAAGACATATTTTATGTCGTTGTTTAATGTAAATGTTAACTGTGTTTTTATTCGCTTTTATAGGAGAAGTGAGCCTGTGTTTTGTATTACCTAAACTTCTGCAGCGTTAAATTGTATTTAATTGGTTTATTTATGGTATACATTAATTTATTAAAGCTATGTAGTATTTTGTTTAACATTAGAGGATAGTTTTGACTTTGAAATGTACAGTAGAATCAGTACGTAAGTAAGACCGTTTGCAGATTGATTTAAATACTATTATTTTTCATTTTAAATAATTAGTTTGCCATTGTTAATCATGATTTACTTTGTTTAGATATTATTTATTACTACAAGGCAGTAAGCTACACTAAACACATTAAGCTTTTATGACCTAGAGTCCTAATATTTACTTTTTTTGGGGGTTCCTTATTAAACATGGTAGATTACTGGTACTAGTTTAGATTTTAAGGCTTTGTTCTAAACTGTCAAATAAGTGCTATATTCTAATTCAATTCTTAATACCATTGCATTATCTCCAAATATATGATTATAGTATATTTTATATTGTATTTCTATTATAATCTTTTAAAATTTTATTCTGTTTAGTGTCTGTGTACTGTTTTTTTATGTAGGTACTTTTTTCTTACAGTCCACCCAAGGAGGTTTTGTTTTTGAGTCTTGGTTCTCACAAGGTTTCTTCCTCAGCACATTTAGGGAGTTTTCCTTGTCACTGTCGCCATAGGCAGACTCAGATGTGGCTGTAGGTCTGTGGATTTGAGACAGTGCAGTGCTATACAAAATTACTTTCTCTTTGAATGCATATCAGTAACAAGGAAGATGACACATCTGTGATACTGATTAAATTGTGGGAAGTGAGGTAATGGAAGTGTTCAGGAAGGGGAATGGTAGAACATGACTCTTACTGTAAAAGCTCATTTGGTTTTTATCATTTTAAAGACATATCTGAAATATTGTGCAATTGGGACTTTTTCATCACAGCATTTGCTTCTGATGTAAAAGATTGTAAAAGATGTTTTTAATGAAAGTGAAGTTGATGTTTGACATGTGTAACTAACCCATAATTTATTCAATTTTACATTGGCTGGATAATTTTGCTACATGATTAACACTCTATGGTCACGTAGATGATCATATATGATTATCACCAGCTTAATTTAGTACATAAAACATTTAAATTATAGTAAAACAAATTAAACTTGGTACAGGCATACCAAATATATTTGGCTTACTTAATTAAGACTGAACATAAGAAACAAGGAACTTGATGGGCTGTGATTTACATTCACCAAGTTGCTCTGGATATTGGTATCAGCTAAATGCTGTGAATGTGTAAAATGAGTTCATATAGTGTTTACTGGCTGGTGCATTTTATCACTCCATGTTAATGTTTTATCCTTTTAAATGAATAATGTGAAGGCTGATGTTGTTTTTATTAGTATTTAAATGGGGCATTTGGGAGTAAGACTGTATTCAAGCAATGATGCATTGTACAGAGTGTTATGTTATCTACTAATCAGACTTATCAAATCAGTTGATTTACATTTAGACCTTCTTATCCAGATCGACTTACAACTCAAGCATTCATGGGTTAAGGGCCTTGCTTAAGGACCAAACTGTGGCAGCTTGCCAGAGGTGGGATTTGAACCCTGGACCATCAGTACCTTAAAGGCTATTGTAGCCCCATATATCCTGTGATTTAAGATTATCACGTGTGCTAATACACTGTCCCACCACTCAGGACCTTGGTTTAAGTCACAGCGGGACCCTGCAGCTTGGTAGGGCTTCTCTTGTTGACACAATTCATACTTTCTAGGCCTGGTGGTGGTATTCCATTGAGGGAACACATGTCAGTGCCCTCTGCTCTTTTGGTTATAGGGACCAGAGAGAAATATATTTTATCATTGCTAGATTATTTGTTCATTCTTTGTTTAATCAGGGCCAAGGCAGGAACTCTAGACCAGGGCACCAATCCTTCATAATGACACACAAACCCGCATGCGATTTTGGAAACACCAATTGACCTAACACACGTCTTTGGAATGTGGGAGGAAACTAGAGAAAACCAACGCAGATATGGGGAGAACATGCACACTTTACACAGACAAATCCCAGGGTTGGATCAAAACCTCATTGCTAGATGAGTCTACATATTAGTAGTTTTGCTTGAAGCTGTAAATTACACAAACCAGTTTAAGCTTTAGTACAGGTGTGTTACTTTATTTTGGTCTAATTTAGCTTCCTAATTTAATGTTGAGCCTATGGATTAAGGAACAATGGTCAGCTTGATCACAAACTCACTGTTCCGTTTTGTTTTCACATACTGTGAATACATTTGTTGCTGTGGTAGCCTAGCGGTTAAGGTATTGGACCCCAGACCAGAAGGTCCAGGGTTCAAATCCCACCTCTGCCAAGCTGCCACAGTTGGACCAGGTGATATTTTTGGGACTGCAGTAGTCTAGCGGTTAAGGTACTGGACT
>JAUZSU010164603.1:0-13590 GCA_034780255.1 Parotocinclus maculicauda | reverse complement strand
GTGGACACTCGCTGGAACAGTACGTTCAGCATGTTACAAAGGCTTTACGAACAACGGGAACCACTGGCAGCATCTCTTACCAGCCTGAACACTGATCTTGTGGTCTTCTCTTCAGAGGAATTTGAAACAATCAATCAGTGTGTTCAGGTACTCTGGCCAATCCATCAAGCAACAGTGGAGTTGTCGGAGGAGAAAAGAGTCTCAGGCTCTAAAGTCATTCCTTTGGTCAAGATGTTAAAACACCATAGTGCCAGACAATGTGCTCTTAACACTCATCACATCGGTGCAAAACTGGCCAACAACATCAAGACCAATTTGAATGACAAGTTTTCTGTAATTGAGAAGATGACTGCACTGTCATTATCAACATTTCTTGATCCTAGATAGAAACAACTGGGATTTTGTAATTTGAGCAATGCCCAGGCAGCTGTGGACAGGCTTACCAGAGAATGTGCCAGCTTTATTGTGCCTGCAGTGCCCCAAGAATCTGTCCCACCAGTGCCACCACCAGATGTACAAGACTGGAATCTCTGGGGCCTTCTGGACAGCCATTGAAGGCAGAGCAGCGGGGACCCAGTGCAACTAGCAGTGCTATAGTAGAGGTGCAGAGGTAAATTATATGTATTGCTGATTATCTTTGATAGGATGGATGGATACATGAATTAAATACTATATTGTATTTATTAAATTTTCCTTCTAATTTAGGTACCTAAGAGATGCACACCTGTCAAGAATAGAGGACCCCTGAAGTACTGGGCTGAGCACAAATCGGTGTATCCTCACCTTTTTCAGGTTGCTCTCCAGTACCTCTGCACCCCAGCCTCATCTGTGCCATGTGAAAGAGTGTTTTCGAAGGCGGGGGAAATAGTAAGCCAAAGAAGAAACAGGCTTAGACCCAACACAGTCGAGAAACTTTTATTCTTAAATAAAAATGTATCTTTGTAACACTGTTCATCTGGTCTCAGTTTATTGAACCTGTTTGTGGTTTGGAAAAATCTACACCTCTGCTTTACATAGTTGTGTTTTATAATGTGTGTATTCCCCACACACTCGTTCAAAAGCCAGACTTCATACATCATACTCGTTCATACAATGACAGATATTTCTTCTAGTCATATTCTCAAAAAAATCATTATATTGATTGTGGTTTTCATTAATGACAACAAACAATTATTTATTGCATTACTTTAATAATTAAAGATGGTTATCAGCAGATCAGAACAGATATTGCGTGACCAGTAAATCTCACAGGGTTCATTTGCTTTGTGGTAATGTACAGGCTGTAATCATTTATTTCAGCAACCAGATGTCACTCTTCTCTGAGGCTTTAATGCCTCGAAGCTATTTCGGTACAATCAGGAAGAAGCTTCAAAAGCTTCATTGAGGCTTCATCCGCCCATCACTAAGCAGAAATAATTAAACATTAAAACCTAGCCAAAGCTAGGAAACTATAAAGGACTAAAAGCCATTTATAGGAAGCTACCTGTGGTTAGCGCCCGAAGCTAAGAAGCTACAAGTAGCTAAGTAACAAAAGCTAAGGGGCCCAAGTAGTTAGCATGTACAAAGTAAACATAACTGATCTTAACCGAGCCAAAACAGCTATAATAGCATATGCCAGTTTAGCTCTGCTCCACAATCGCACTGCGCCCGGGAATCAAGGCACCTCGTCTGTGCCTATCCCTCGTTAATAGAGCAGAACAAACATTTAGTACTGGATACAAGTCTCCATTTAAAAGCAGGGTGCATAACTGAAAATGCAACATACCTTAAAACAGCAAACTCAGTGCAATTAGCCCCACGCTCCAAACACGGTCCTCCACTTGTTGTACTTAGCTTAGCCACTTTCTCTCAGGACCCCAAGGTGCCCTTATACCATGCCTGATTACAGGCACACTGCCAGTTATAATTACCCGACCCCTCCCATACTAACAAGTCCTCCAAAAAAGGAAAACCTATACCAGGGCTACAAATAAAAGTGTGATAGGAAACATTTTGGGATGCTCAAAGTCCGATACTGGTGAAATCTGTAACAGTAGGCAGCATAAAAAAAAAACTAATAAATCTTTTCTTAAATTAAACTCAATTAATCAGAAAAAACAACTATGCTTGTAACAACTAAAGAAAAAAGGAGGAAGCCCAGGACCCAGAAGGATTTATCCAATTAAAGGCAGCATAAGCATATGTCAAGTGAGAGAGGATGATTAGTGCTATCACCTCACACTTTGATTACCGTAATAGCCTGTATGGAATTTGAATGTCTTCTCTTTGTCTACATGGGCTACTCTAGCTACTCCAAGTTCCTCCCACATTCCAAAGACATGTGTTAGATCAGTTAGTGTTTCTACCTTGTTCCAGTGTGTCTATGTGTGGCCTGCGATAAATTGGTGCCCTGCCCAGGGTTGGTCTCTGTGCTGTGCACTGTTCTGCTAATTTTAGACTAAGCAAGCATGGAAATAAATGAATATACACTGCTCACATTTATATTTCATAATGAGATATTTAATTTTGAAGTATCACCTATTTTTGTGAGCAGTATAAATGTCAAGTTTATTGCACAAAAACACTGGTTAATGTTGCCAATGATTGTATGGATCTAAATTTTGCAGATGAACCTAAGCCTCCAGGACCAGTTGAACTTGTGCATAATGTGCAAGGAACATTAACTCTCACCTGGATTCCATCTCCTGATGAAAAACGAGACGACCGTCTCCACTATGTGGTGATGCAGCGAGACTCTGTAAAGTGTACCTGGCAGACAGTAGCAGACCACCTCTTCAATCACAAGTTTACTATTATCAATATCATGGAAGGAAGAGAGTATAACTTTCACGTATTTGCTAAGAATGATATGGGGCTATCTGAACCATCCAAGTCTCCAACATGGGGAACTGTTAAAAAAAAAGGTTTGGATGATATCACTGAGCCAGTCCTTTAAATGTCTGTCTTTTATGTTGGTTAAACTGTTTACTAATATAGACTATCCCTGACTCTGAATATCAGGAATTGCATTGGCATTGTTAGGCAGCTCTAACATCAACACTATGAGAAATAATGGATCTGTGTTTTTCTATCATGTTAAATCATGTTATACTTTTTTTCCAGGGAAGTTCATAGTTAAAAGCCAAGAATCAAAGAATTTGGACTTCCAGTCAGCTCCTAAATTTACTGTACCACTGAAGATGCACACAGCTGTAAAAGGCCATGAATGCTACATGACTTGTGCTGTCAGAGGCAATCCCAGCCCACGCATTACCTGGTACCACAACAATGTCAGTCTCAACACAAATACCAACTACTACATCTCTAACATATGTGGTGTCTGCTCCATGCTAATCCTGAGTGTGGGCTCCAAAGACACAGGAGAGTACAAAGTGGTAGCAGAAAACTCTCTGGGCCAAGCTGAATGTTCAACTAATCTTACAGTCAGAGGTGCGTCAAAGGTTAAAATATCCCATACATTACAGAATTTTGTTTGTATGGACTGGAGGAGTCATTATGAAATATGTCATATGATAACAACCATTTTCTTTTTTTAATTACAGAATAGAGGATGTCAAACAAAGGTGTTCTTTTTTTGTCCACGCTTGACAAGCAAAGTTATGCCATATAATCAAGTCAGCTGTATCAGTGCAAGCTTTAATGCATCTTTTGGGTTTTGTTTTAGCTCTATCCTATTTGTTGCATGAAGCCAAGGTATGTCATTTTAGCTGCTGTATGTATTTTATGGAGATGACAATTAATACATTTGATTAGACTTTTAGTACATTTACAGTAAAAAAAGACTTTGCAGTAAAAATGTATTGCAGCAAAATAAAATACTGAGCATACACAAATGATTCCACATCGTCAATATTTTCAGCTATTCTGGTAAAAGTATGGGAGGGTCCAGGGCTAGAAGGTTAATGGTTCATGTGCTGGCACTGCCCATGTCACTGTTAAGCTATTGAGTAAGTAACTTAATTCTTAACTCCTTAGATTCTACCTGATAAAGTTGTACTGGTTGTAAGTCACTATAGATAAATGTGTGTGCTAAATTATGTAAATGCAATGTTGTTCTGTACAACATCCATCCTTTTTTTATTTTTAAAACCCTAAAGAATTAGGACCATAAGTAGTATAGCTAACCACTAGAGTAAGTACAATCATTTTAACAGAAAAAAATATACTTGAATAGACAAGCAGTTCATGCTTCCACGAACCTTTGTGATAGCTACTCTCTGTGAATCTGTGAGTGTGTCAGAAAAGAGGCACCTGGGAGTCCAGTACCCTATCTTTACCTATTTCTTGGACATAGCTTAATAAGTCAGTATAGGGTTGTGTGACAAATGGTAAATCATTTATTATTAATAATAATAATAATAATAATAATAATAATAATCATCATCATCATCATCATCATCATCATTATCATTATCATCATATAGGGTTAGGGTTAGGGTTAGGACCGCTACCTCACAGCAAGAAGGTCCCGGGTTCAATCCCAGGGTGGAGCAGCCTGAAATGAAAGGCCAAAAAGTAGCCAACATTAGGAAGCGGTCTGCTAAAACCTTTGAAAATATATAGTAAGCCTATTCTTGGGAAAGTAAGCCCAAAGAAAAAAAGTATTTCTTACGATTACGAGTTATTACTCTTACGAGTATTTCTAGCCTATGTTTCAATTTAAATAAAATACACAAAAAATATATATGAAAAACATAAGCACAAAGTAAACAGAACAACAATGAAACTTGGATATGATTACTGCGAAAATAATATAATCTGAAATTATAATCTATCTATATTAAGAAAAATCTACGTTTTCTGGTAGCGTACTGAATATTTTAGGGGTGTTTTACGCCCTCTTCTGGCGGTAGAGCAGGACTGCAGGCGGTGTTGATTGCTGGGTCACTCGATCTGACGGAAAGACCTCCAACTGTGTGGAGGAGCGATGGCGAGGCGCAAAGGAAAGAGCAATAACAAACCGGACGAAAGCTGGTTACCCTTGGAGCCTACTGCAATACAGACACGGGGATTTAATGAATTTGTTCTCCCAAAAAATCCATTTAAACAAAGCATACATTCTATGCATTAATGGAGTTGTATTGTACAGGTGCTCCCTGATTTACTCTGGGGACATGTTTCATACATATATCATACGTTAATTGAACTGATGAGTTTAACGAGTGTTTGGTAGAGTGGCCTATACTGTCTCATAGCAGAGCCTATGATAAGTAAGTTTATTACTGTAGTACTGTTGCTTACTCATTAGCACAAATCTCTTTTTATAATAGATTGTTAAAATATCTCGTGTAATTTTGTGAGTAATGGATTGAAAGTAAAAAGTAAAAGCAAAACACTTACTCTATTGGTGAGCTCAGGCCGTTAGCATAGCTTCTAATGCTACTTACTCTGCCTGATAGCTGAGCACAGTGTTTCTCTTTCTATTCCTTTTTGTTGGATGTTGTCCCTAACATTTTTAGAACGCATGGGAAACTTTTGTTTGTACAAAATAAATAAAAACCTGATCTGCCCTGAGTGATATATATTATAAATTTGAATCACTCTGTACTTTAACGTATCATTTACAAACAGGTTTCTCGTGGAAATTTCCTATATATTTAAATTACAATAGCATAATATGACCATGTCCAACGTCCATTTCACTCAACGTCCTGTTTCAAAGAATGTAATGTGCTTGTTCCAATACAAATTAAAATAGCAAATTGAATTTTCAATCAAATCAAAAAGTCAAATCTGTCATGTCTTAAGTCTTTAATTCAGTCAATTTTCTCAGTGTGTTGCAAAAGGTTTTAATCCCTTAATTCATTCTTCATTGTATAAAGAATATATTGAGAATTATGTTAAATTAAGTTAAATAATGCTGTTTTCTGTCCTACTCAACAGATAGGATGTAAAGCCAGCCTGGTTTTTTTTAACTACTTCATCATGGCAAATTTTTTTTGGCTGCTGGTTGAGGGCTTATACCTGCACACCCTTCTGATGGTGATCTTCTCTCAGAATCGGCACTTTGTAGTCTATCTTTTCATCGGATGGGGTAAGTCTCACATGCCCTTTTTTAAACATTATTTCAAATAATAAATCAAGCAATTCCTGGAATTAATACTGAATTCTTTTTCGCACTGACAATACCGTCTGCCAAGAACTAAGTCCACAACAAATGTGTTGTTGCTATGCAACGGTAACAATTCCCTTGGGCCAGTTTGACCTGTATATAGCTTATTTAGACATGTAGAGAGCTGGTCATCTGAACATGGTGCACTATGTTATATTATTTATTTATGTATTTGTTTTTTGCTTAACGTCGCTATCGGCATCAGTGGCTGTTTTAGCGACGCACACAAGGTTATATCTACACACAAGTCAATGCCAATTTAGAGTAAACAATTAACCTAACACGCATGTCTTTATAATGTGGGAGAAAAGCGAGTACCCGGAGTAAACCCACGTAAACACGGGGAGGACTCCACACAGAAAGGGAATGAACCTGGGACCTTCTTGCTGTGAGGCGGTGGTGCTACCCACCTAAGCCATATTAAAATATTAAAATGGCTCAAAAGGTCTTCAGACAAGAAACTGCTGTTATTGACACATAATGGTCGCCAAATACAATGCTCACAAAAATTAGGGGATACTTCAAAATGAAATATACCCTAAGAATTATCTACTTTTTGTCTTTTTATGTACTTTTTGTGAACAGTTTACATTGGTTATGGACATATAGTCTATTTCATCATCAAGCATGATATTTGTATTTATTTAGAGCAAATACTCGAAACAATATAATTTAGTCACGTATTAGAGCTTGCTTTATTTGGCAAAATAAGTCAGCTGTGCTGTCATCACAAATATTATCACAGTGAGAACGCTTCTCAACCAATCAGATTGTGAGGTTAGAACTGACTGTTGTAATTTGAAATAGCATAGCAGCATTAACGTGGCATCCTAGTATTATTAACGCTGATGAGTTATTAAGAAATTTTGGAGAAATAGCAAAAGCAAAAAGTCTTAAATATAGACGGTTCATCTTATAAGACTAAACCAATTTATTGACATTTAAAAATAAGCAAAATCCAATACAGAAAAATAAGTAAAATGTCTAGAAATAATACATTAAAAAAAATAATAATTTTAAGTACATTTTCTCAAATTTTACTATTTGATCTTTGTTCCACTTATTTTAGAGCAGATGAACGACCAAGAGAATTAAACCAAATGTATTAGAAAACAACATTGTAATGTACATAAAATAATGTACATAAAATAATATTCTTTAGTTGAAAAGCAACTTCTATAAACACACACTGACATTTAATAATAATAATAAGCAAAAGCCTAAACAGAAAAATAAGTGAAATGTCTAGAAATAGGTTAAAAATAATTTTTTATCTTTGTTCCACTTATTTTAGAGCAGATAAACAATCAATTAAACCAAATGTAATCGAAAACAACATTGTAATGGTAATGTAGATTAAAAATAAGAATAATCTTTAGTTAAAAAGCAACTTCTATAAACAAACGTATTAGCATCGTGTTGCCCTTCTAGCTTATATTTCTAAAAAAGGCTCAGAAGATGAGAGGGTGCGAGGCACAGACAAGAAGCATTACTCTCTTTTCTCACTGTGTTTGCACTGCATTATGTATAAAAGTGTTTTTATTGTTCACTGGCGCGAAGGCCCAAAGCCTCTCCATGGCTGAGAAGTGAAAAGGAGATTGCTTGTAGTTCAGTCACTGTGCCTGAAGCACGTAGGCTGGACCCTAGCTCAGAGAGAACATCCCATCAACACCTCATTAACATTCTCCTTCATCATGACAGTAATAATAAACAATCTTTTATGTTTAGCGTTTTTTTCTCTCTAGAACTGTCATCTTGGTTGCATTGTTTACTCCACTGAACATGAATTTGCATCCCCAGCCAAGACCTTTGATTTTATTCCCCAGCCGAGAGCTCAATGTTTTATTGTTTTCCAGTGCATACAGGGCTTTATAATAAACCTATTTGAGAATTTGGTGAAATCAGGACACTAACCAGACCCTGATGAAGCATGCACAATATGATAATTCCAAAAAATCTGATAAATGATAGCTATATGTAGGCCTAAAGCAGCACACATTAGAGAAGAATTCTGATGTTCCTTTTCTCCTGCCAGGATTCCCTACAGTGTTCATCATAACGTGGATGATTTGTAGGATATACCTGGAGGATACAGAGTGAGTTTACAGACACACATAACTCATACTGACATATGGACATTAGAGTTAAAGACAAAAAAAACAAACTCTTTTTTTTCTGCTATGAATGTTATGTGCTGATATTGCCCACTCTGTGAACAGATGCTGGGAGAGAAATGATGCGCCGATTCCCAGGAGGGTGATTAACTGGCCAATTATGGCCTCTGTTATTGTAAGCATGTCTCTTGTTTTTGGTAGAATCCAAATGATGGGTTATCACTTTTTATGATTTACATGTATCATTTAAATCCTAATTACTAATAATTCAATTCATTTTATTCTTATTATTGTTGCTTTATTTAGTTGTTTGTCCGTTTCCTCATAAAGCACTGCATTAGATTCCCTCCCAGTGCATTGCGTTCGCTCGCAAATGTTTTGTGTTCCCTCACTAAACATTGCATTTCCTCTCAAAGCGTTGCGTGACCTCATACGTGTTTCTCTCAAAGCGTTGCGTGACCTCACACGTTTTCCTCTCAAAGCGTTGCATTCCCTCACATTTTTTGCATTTTCCCACGGACATTGTGTTCCCTCACAATTAATTATATTCCCTCACAAAAATTGTTTTCTCTCACATCGTTGCGTTATGTCACAAAGGTTTTGCGTTCCCTCACAAAGCATTAAGTCAGCTCACTAAGCACTGCATTTCTTGTGCACTGTATGTTTTATCACCAGAGCATGTTAAGGGCTCCATTATACAAGCATTATTAGTAGAAGCCAAATTTATTCCAATTGTAAAATTCAGTATGTGCCTGCCCCACCAGTCCATCACAGGGTTTTGTACCTGGGTATGATTTAGTCATCTGGCCTCCCCTGGAGCCAAACTTAAACTGTACCTGGCATTGTTTGATGCTTTGATACTCAGTTGTAAAACAGTGGAATTAAAAGCTGTTGTGCAGTGATGGAAATGGTTAGCCATTGAGTCAGCATAATGCTTGTTACTAAATGGAAGATCTGGGTTTTGTAAATATTTTAAGAATTGTAGTTCTTTTTAACGAAGACATTAATGTCAGAATAAATAGCAACACAGACCTTGTTTATACACCTGATATGCCATTACAATCCCAGGATAATACTCAAATACTCATTCAGCACATCTTTAAAGACCATGTGTTTACCTCTATATCAGCAGTTGCCTATGCCATATGCATAACAAAAAAAGCCCAAAATCTGCCTAGTGCACAATCAGCATTAAAGCACAGGTTATTTCACCTAAAACATTCTTAAAATGCTCTTGTGCAATTTGCACACACTCACCAGACGTGCAAAACTAAAGTTCTGGGTCAGAATTTGGTATAATCCACATGAAAGCATCCTGGCTTGTATGAACGGATGCTATCATGTAAATATGGACCGAAATCTCTGAGGAGTTTCCAGCTAATTTTTAAATCTATGTGATGAAGAATTAAGGCAGTTTTGAAGGCAAAAGGAGGGTGTCACATCTTCAGTGTCATCAATTCAATCCCGACTTATTACTCCACCCAGGTGGAGTTTGCATGTCCGTATTTAAGTGGGTTTACTTTGGTTTCCTCCCACAATCAAAAGATGAGTCTTAGATTAACTGGTGTTTCTAAAGTGTAGTTTGTGAGAATGTGTGTGTGAGTGCATGTGCCCAACACAGATTGCCGCCCAGGGTTGTTTCTGCCTTCTGCCCGTCGCGTAATGATCTGATGATTATTGCAAAGAATTACTTTTTTGACATTTAGTTATTTAGCAAACACCCTTATCCAGAGCAATTATGTTAAGCAGGATTATGTTCATGAGACAACTGCAAATATTTTACCAGCATTGTAAGATCAAATCAGGGTATAAATAGACCAATACACATTACATAGCCGCCAGGATTAGAGCATTGGAGCAACAGTATAGTACAGTCTGAAAGTATATTTTGAAATATAATGTATTAATAATACATACATGGTTCTTATTATATTGAATTGATTTTTTAGAATCACACTTTTCTTGTTGTTAAAAGAGTTTCAAATCGGATTATTTGCAGATTGTCCAAGAAGTAATTTGCTTTTCAGGATAGATGGGTAAGAGACCCAAGCTAGAGCCCTGATTGGTCAGCGACATAATTAGGAAGTGACAGGAAATCAACAGGAAATCAACAATGGCTGAGAGCAGCTTTGTGATAGAAAAAATACTAAGAGACGTCTAATCTTAGATACATTACAGAAAAACTGCAAGGTAAAATATTTCAATAGAGAAAGCACTTCTGGATCTGCAGTTAAAATACAAACGTTATGATGCTTTTAATCAAACCACAGTGGAATGTTAAAGGATGGGCTGTGTTTTTAAGTAACCCTCAGATCATACTGGTGAGTGGACCTTCTTAAGGTTTAGGCATTTTGTTGGGAGTAACGCACAATTATTTCATGACATGGATGAATGTTGGTTTGTTTGTTGTGAGTTCTTGCTTTAAAATTGTTACGTGATCATTTATTTGTTTGGCTCATTTTGATTTTTAAGTGGAACAGTGGTTTATTTTTGATACTTGATGGAGCTTTTTTTGCTTCTGTTATTGGTTGTTGGAATAGCGATTGCGAAGTGGTTATTCGTGTGAGGAGATTTAAAATCTTACCATTTTTAAGTTCTATACAGATGCCAACAGTCTTTAATCCATGTCAAGTTAGAATTAAAACACAAATTTACTGGCTACGTTTAAAACATTTGCTATTTGAAATTTGTGCAAATTCATGCACTTGATTTATATCTAATGTTTAGGGTTTATACCCCAATCTGAAGGTAGTCATCAGTAATCAGTGGTACATGCCACAAAACAAAAGAAAATAATTGATCCTACATGTCATGGACAAATCTTGAATGCTCTGTGGAGAAACTGAATCACAGTGACCCTCAAAATGTAAATCCTGTGTACTGTGTATAAGTCACTAATGTACATTCATTCAGCCTCAAACCTTAAATTCATTCTCTCTCTTCCCAGATTAACTTCATTTTGTTCATCAGCATCATCCGAATCTTAGTCCAGAAGCTGCGCTGTCCAGATGTTGGTGGAAACGATCAGTCTCAGTACAGGTTGTTTCTCCCTGTCTTATCATTTTTTACACTTCTTGCGCTCGCACCTGAATACAACCCCTAAATGGAACTGAACAAAAAGTGCCAAACCATTTTGCACAAGGCTTTTTAAATTTTCTCCACCATAATTGTGTAACATGCTAGAATGACTTGCTGGTCAAATGTTTATGTCTGTATTTGTACCCCTCTGAGCAATTCTGCTATAGCACAATAAAAAGTGTTCTATGGTACTGTTTTATAAATGCTGTTTCATTTTTCCTAGGAACACAGTCCTGCTGCTTTTTGTCTGCTAGCAGGACAGGTGGAGACGCATGAGGACATCTTATTAAATCCCCCCTTTCTATTTCTTTTTCTTTTTCTAGAAGGCTAGCAAAGTCAACGCTGTTGTTGATCCCACTCTTCGGGGTTAACTATGTAGTCTTTGTGTACATGAGAGAAGAGAGTCCAAATGACACCTTCCAAGACTACAAGATATTCTTCGACCTTGGTCTAGGCTCTTTTCAGGTACACAGACAATTCATGAATGCTGATTATAGTTCTTGTGTTTTTGAAAGCTGAACGTCGTTTGTCCTCTCACATTTTTCACAGGGCTTGGTTGTTGCCATATTATACTGCTTTCTGAATAGCGAGGTAAGTACAGCTTCCTCAAAAGAGAGGAGCAAAACTGATATCTAATGCTTTCCGAAAAGTTGCGCATCCAGATGCAGAGCATTTAGTGTGAGTGTGTATGTTCACCAGGTCCAGGCTGAGTTAAAGAGGAAGTGGAGAAGTGTCTGTCTGAAGAGGTACATTGGCCAAGACTACAGGCTACACAGCACATCCATTTCCAGAAACGGTACAGAAAGTGTAGTGCCATTCCAGCGCAGCTCCCGAGCTCAGTCCTTTATGCAGACTGAAACCACTGTAATGTGAGCATGGACTCATCATTATACACACATACATTCCTCAACACAATTCAGGTGCACCAGATGTTGTAGGACTTGCTTTAACGAAAACCTGGTGCACCTTTTGTGTATTTTGCTTGTATAAGATGATGAGACTGGGACTTAACGTTTAATCACTGTCTGTTACATTACATTCATTCATTCATTATCTTCCGCTTAATCCACGTTGTTGCGGTGCCCGCCCGGCAACTCTGGGCGCAAGGGCAGGAACAACCTTAGACAGGGCGCCAATCCATAGTATGGCACACACACACAGTCACACACTAAGGGCCGTTTTCAAAGATTAACCTAACACACATGCCTTTGGACAGTGGAAGGAAACCGGAGTACCCGGAGTAAACCCACACAGACACGGGGAGGACATGCAGACTTCACACAGAAAGGACCCAGGCCGCTCCACCCTGGGGATCGAACCCGGGACGACCTTGCTGTGAGGCAGCGGTGCTACCCATTGAGCCCCTGTTCTGCCGATTTGTACCAGTGGGTTCAGTTCAAAAGTTATCAAAGTTCAGAATGTTTGTTGTTGGTCACAGGTAACTGAAGACCCGCTACCGACCCAGAAACCCCAACAATATTTTTGGCATCCTTTGTGAAAAGTCTACGATGCAGCACGAGGCGCGTCTTGGGACTTTTGACTCAGCTTGTATACATGTCTATGTTATAATTCTTAAGATTCTGGCTGTTGATTGGCTACATTAAACCTATAACCTGGCCTTAAGGTACCCTTACTAACCCTCGGCCATATTTGGAGGCCGAACAAATAATAAAATGATTTTAGGATCGTATTGTATGTGACCTATAAATTTACCTGACATATAAGGGCATATTTAATACTATTTAGTCCATTTTAGCATAGTAACGACGCCCCTGGCGAGGAGATGTTCTCCCCAGTCGACGTCATCTACTCGCACGGTGACGTCAGAGCTCAGGAGTGACGCTTTTTTTTTTGTGTTCTCCTGCAGCGTGCGTCTCTGAGATCATATACGGTAGCGTTAGCCGGAGCGGCGTGCTAACCTTGTGTTTGGTCTCTGATGGTAACGAAGGCGCCGCTGCGTTTCTGCTTTTAAAGCCACGGGAGCGTTTGGTTGCGAAGCTGCTGAGATTTGTGTGAAAGCCATTCTGTTTCCATGGTGATGTTCGCCCTACGTCCCCCGAGATATTTCTGGAGTGGAACTTATCGGTGCGCGCAAACACAACGCACCATGAGCTCAGTACATGCTTAAAGATGCACATCCGAAGGGTTTGTGCCTGCGTGCCTATGTGTGTGTGTGTGTTTACATGTGTGTGTGTTTACATGTGTGTGTGTGTCAAAGTGTGTGTGTCTACGTGTGTGTGTCTACGTGTGTGTGTCTACGTGTGTGTGTGTGTGTGTGTGTCTCTA
>JAUZSU010164583.1:0-13591 GCA_034780255.1 Parotocinclus maculicauda | reverse complement strand
TATTATGTAAAGCACTTTGTGACCTTGGTCTGGGAAAGGTGCTATATAAATAAAATTTACTTACTTACTTACTTACTTATGTGTAAGTGCTAAACTGACAGGTTGACAGTCACTAAGAGACATCATAGAGACACAGCAAATGACATCTGATGCCCTATTTCGCCAGCATAAAAAATGAGACAGAGCCTATAAGCTCAGCTAAATGAGAGAGTCTAAAAAGAAATGGCTGCTCAATAGTGGACAAGGCTAGTTTACTATAAATGAAAGCAGTCATGCTTTAGAGATAGGAGTCACTGTGGCACTTATGTATACAAGGCTGCCACAAACTGTAACATGAAGCTGCTAAGAATAAGAATCTTTTTTTCTGGCTATTGATATTACCATACATTTATTACCAATCATATAGCTACATAGGAGTCAAAAGGAAATTCAGAGATGGGGTAAACAGGACAGTTCAATAAATGTAACATATCTTATATAGCCACCCAGATACACACCCGACAACGGAAACCCCCACTAATTATTGAATTGACCTATTTTATGTACACTCATGCAGAGAGGTAATCTCTTTAAACTAACTGTCCACACACTGAAAGCCGAGTGAAGATCCGAGTGTGCAGTCTTTCAGAACTGCTGCTTGAAGCATTGTCAGCAATGCCAGCAACTATTCATCTGGAAATTTGGATTGGATTACGATTTAAAAGTTGAGCAGCTGCACACAAGGCTAAGATCATATGCACAATGGCAAGCATTGGCCATAGTACTGTGACATTGGGCTCTGGAGATGCTGAACTGAATGACCATGCTTCTGACAGTCTGAAAGGTACAGAATTATATTTTAACTAATGCATAGACACCAGTTAATTTGCAACACAAGAAAACCCATAATGACACAGGGAAAACATGGAAACATGTTGTGGATATTATTATGTAACTGGATTTAATGATTTGGAGTGCTCCTCCTGATTTTACTGTGGACAAATTATAGCACTGCAGCTTACAGTAAATTCTAAATAAATATGTTCTTTTACATGTAGCAGCAATTTGGGGACAAATGTTTACCTTAGTCTTGGTAGCATAACAATGTGCAAACTGTGGTCTCAAAAGGAGATGTATCAGTTGCTCAGTCCTAAAATCCAACGCCTCCCAATACATTTGTATAAACTGGACATAGGGGTGGCTGATCAGGCAAAACAATTATATTAAAATTAAGTTTAGCCTAGATCACAAGCATTTATTTAGCAAGCAAGTATTTATCACAATTCTGCTTCATGTCAGATTTTAAGATTAATTTGGAGCTTAATGCATCAAACTAATTTTATAAATTTGTATTTGTATTTTATAGGCATATAAAATATTTGTATATAATTTATTTGTATTTTATTTTATAAAATAAATAAATAATTTACATGCATTATACTACAAGAAATCTAGCTCCACAAAAAACAGCAATAAAGATAGTAAAATGCAATAGCATCTTTATAAACTTTTGAAAACTTCCCAACAAAATGTAAACACTTAAGTAAAAATTCCCACAGTCATCTAGATGTCAATCTATAATGTTGTAAAAATTGTATAAATAGTATAAATAGACTATACACCATTTATAGAAGTTGCTTAAAATTTAAGTTACTCAGTGTTTTGTTAAGTATCATAATGTATAATTGACCAGGTTGAATGCCACAGGATCAGTGATGAGTCATTCTTTTGAATCTTTAATAACATTTTAGATTTAAGTACGTTAAGTGATTAAATGCTTCTGGCTGCAGAGTTGTTGCTCCCACCTGGCTTTTTACAGAGAGTTTGCTTGCGGTTGAACAGGTTTGTTGTGTTTCTACCAGATTTGCCAACCATGTCTTTTCAAATTTTGCAAAAAAATACTTTTTTGTGCAGTGTATGTTGTGTAAAATTTATAATCAGTTTTGTAAAACTAACTGGTTTAAATAATAATAATAATAATAATAATAATAATAATAATAATAATAATAATATATGGACACATCTTAATAAGTAATATTGTCCCCTAAATAAAACACTAGAATAAAATGAGTGCCTGACCTCACTCATGCATAGTATGATGCATGATAGTATTGAAATAACCCCTAGACGTTACATTACAAATTTAGAAAGTAAAATAAAATTAGAAAAAAAACTTTCCAGGAGATTGGAGGCTGTTAGTAAACCAGCTTCATATTAATGTCCAAAAACTTCAATAGCCCACATTTTGATTTAGTGTCATACAGCGACATACAGTGAAGTGTGACAATTTGTTACCCATTCAAATAAATTCTTTATTTTTGCATAATTATGAACTAAACCTAATCCGATATTTACAAAATTGCAAACGTTGATACCAATTAACTAAATGATACTTTAGTAGTACTTTAATACATTTATTTATAGACGACAATGATCCAATATTAGACACTTAAATTAAAGACTAAACTAGAGTCAGGTGTTTAAATCACTGGGATGACAATGTGGGAATACTCTTTACAGCACATTTGTGGAAGTGCATCATGGTACGAAAAAAACCTTCAAATAACCTTGGAGACTGGACCCCACCAGTCTACAGATTGTATACAAATCGAGGACATTTCAAGAAGTGTCACGACATCTGTTTGTGAATGTGAATCTGCTAAAAAAAGTGGGTAAGTAGCAAAATATATATAAATGTTGAAATTATTTTTTTCTTTTTCTTGTGTTTTCTTTTTTGACCTTTTTTCTAGAACTTCTTTGGGTTATTGCAATTTATATAATATATTTTTCCACTCACACATATTGAATATTAGGTCATTTCCCCCAGTAAATAAATGGCCAAGTATATTATTTGACTCGTTTGTTCAGCTGGGTTTTACTGATCTACTTTTAGAATGCTTGTGAAGAACTGATGACGCTTTCATTCATAGTTATGCTGAAATATAGAAAACTCTGAAGCGTTTACAAACTGTAGATTTGGTCATGTAAAAATATACACTAAAAGTTGGTACTTTGTGTTGCAATCCCGAAAGCAGTACTCAGCATGCTGTCACTGCCAGGCATAATGCAGAGATAAGCACAAAATTCTGAGCTCCTTTGTGAGACTTTGTTAGAATCATTAAATATCTCACGTCAGTAAATTGCATTTATGCTGACTGGACCAGAGAGAAATGTTTTGACTTATACTTTCTATAGACATGCATCATGAAGACAACCTCAAAATTTTCTTGCTAACACAACATTTGCCATAACCAAAGGAAACATTATTGGAAGTGTCTGTTATGCTCAGTATATACAATGTGTAATACATTAATACAGTTATTCACAATACATTACTCACTGTCCTCCTCTGTTTGGAAGGTGACCTCTTTACCCTCCTTCTTGCCTTCATTGTTGGCAAGGGCCAGGCGTACATGGATGGTGTGGTAGGGTGGTAAGTCTCTTAAGGTGAAGCGAGAGGTGTTACGCTCCACTGCTAGGCACTCTGTGATCGTAGTGTTGTGCCCACTACCACCGGTGCCCCCTGTCATGGCATATTGGTAACACAGTGAGACTGAGTAAGTGTGGCAGCGTGTGAGGTTAAAGGCCAATGATTCCCACTGCAGGGTCAGCTGCCGAGCTTGGATCTCTGAAGCCCTTAGGCCACGCAGAGCTCTCATGGGTTCTGAGGACAAAGAAAGAGATACAGTAAGAAAAAAATGTTAGTGTGTCTGAACTCTGCCTGTGTCACTGAGCAGTTATTGTCACATAACATTAAAGTCAGCCTGCAGAGAAAATGTACACATTTCATTTGTATGCAGTCTGTCTTACTGTGGAGTGGTATAGTACAAACTCTGAAGATTGTTTGTAAAAATTTCTAACCTGATGAGAATCAACAAATTTTTTCCTGAGTTCCCCAAGGAGTGCTTTTGTTCATGCGGTGAGACACTATTCTGAAGAACAATCTGATCTATACCTCTTCTTTAAATACCACGGTGTTTCCACAATAGCCTGACTGTCATCTGTTTGATTTGAAAGCACTTGACTAATTTCACTTTCAAATTAACTGCTAATCTTTTTGGGTTCTCTTTTTCCACTCTTAGGGGAGGTGTGGATATTTTATGAAAATCTATACATGTTCATACAGAAATCTGGGTGCACAAATACATTTATATACACACATTCATATTATGTTCATATATGACATATTATAAAAATCATTTTGCCTCATTAGGGAATAAACCAAGCTTAACATACCACCACCATGTGAGTGTCACTGCAGTGCTGACAATTATCCAATACCCAAAAAGATCTGTGGCTGTCCTGGAGGGGTCCTGACCATTAGACAATAGAATAAAGGGGACTAACATAAAATGAAGAAAAACAGCTGGCCTACAGTCTGTAATCATAGAACTACAAAGCTCAGTTACCACTAAAATTTGAATTAAGAATAAGACGAACATAAAATCAAAAATGCTGAATGATTAAGACTTTTGCACAGTACTGTATAATACAAAATATTATCAAAAAAATATATAATTATTATAATGATTGTAAAATAATTAGGAAAGTATACAATTAAATAATAATGAAAATTAATTAAATTTAATTAATGTAATTTGGAGCTATGGTAAAATAACAACATTTCAGCTTAAGACATTGAATAGGCTCTGCAGTTGCTAAACCTGAAAAGGTACCTGCAGTAACAGACTGGTGATCAATTTAAAAAGCACAGTTTTTTGGGGTCAGCCTAGCAGTTGACACCATATCTTCAAAAGTGTTCTTAAGTGTGCAATTTAGTCTAATAGGCTTTCACTCTAATATTATTTCCATAGTGAATTAAATGGACTGTCTGTTCTTTACCCATGGGTAGCCAGTGACAAATACATGACCCCTTCCAAGATGTCTAATTTGCCCAGTCTTTTTAAGTGCTAGTTAATTTTGACCCATCACATTGTTGTAGACTGCCACTACTTACGTCACCATTGGGTCATATTATAAGAAACAACTTACTTTAGCTCACACAGAGTCTGTCCCAAAGACCACAACCCAGCTAGTGTCCTTGGAAAGGAAGGCACTGGTGTGAAAATGACTTCCTGGAATCTATCCATGTGTCTCACTCCAGTATTACCACAATGAATAATATTTAATTGTATTCTTTTATTTAATTAATGCAACTATGGCCTTAATAGGGAGACATGATGCACAAGCAACCAATAAATGTAAACAGATACATCTCAAGGTCTTTTTTTAGCATCAGAAGCCATTGTACTCTACTCACCTTACTCGACTACAGCCACTATGAGCTTGAAATGTACAACTGAAAGTGTTTCAGACTAGGCAATCTATTGCAACTGATCAAAAACTATGAACGGGACGTGGTTTTGGTGATTTACTCTAAGATTTTTTTTTTTTTGCATTCAGTAGTCTGATCCAGGACTTCTCCAGGGATATTTTGAAGTGAGCATGTGTCTTTTGGAATGCAAAGCAGCTCAGTCTTGCTGAGCTTTTGCTTCGAGTGATGAGCTGACATCCATGATAACACATCATCCAGACACACAGTATCAAGATGCAACCCGAGACCAGAATATTTACTAGAGAAAAGAACAGGATGAATCATGTGTCATCCGCATATCTGATGAAACACACATCCTTCTTGAGAATTTATGTATTATTTTTTACATTTGAACCCCATATTTAATCCCCCAACTAGCCGCCCCTTTCCTCTGGCAATTGGGCCAAGGTGAGGACTGAAATTTGCATGCAGGACTAAGAAACTAAAAAATAAAAGGAAATAAAAACAGCTACTATGGACTATTTAGTCTGATGAAGCTTGATCAGGAGAAGTCTTTTTTGATGAGTAGCAGCCAAGAACCACATTTTTGAAGGTGAAAGATCTAAAATATGTTAAAGCTCACAAAAATGTGAATGAATATCAGTGGAAAGAAAGCATAATAAAATGGTAAATCAAGATTGGTCATTGTCAATGTTATATATGTATAACTATACAATTGCTAAATCAACAAATCTTATCGTGGCCTTATACTTTTGCGCAGTTCTGCATATACAGATCAACATGTATAGTTTGCAAAATATGATTCAGTTGCAAATAGAGTGTATTTGTTTTTGTTTGGTTAAAATCACTTTCAGAATCAATGGCTATTTAATGACAGCCACAAGGCTACATCAATACACAAGGTTACATCAAAACTATTCAAAAACACTCAGGGCCAATTTAGTATTTAGCATAATCAGCTAACATAATGCATGTTTTTGGACTCCAGGACGACACAGGAGTAAACCCAAACGGACACAGAGAAAACTTCACACAAGTGGAGTCCAGTGAAAACAGATGAACTGTGAGTCAACAGTGCTGGCCTCAGTATATTTGATTAAATATATCAGTACTTGCTTATAGGCTATGACCAAAATATTTCCCTTACATACAAACATACAACTGTTGATACAGAGACCCAAGAGCCTGGACCATCAAAGCGGTAAGCAAACCAGTACAATACAAACATCAACCTCCCATAGGTGGGAATCAAACCATAGTTTGCTCCACTGTGAAAACCAGTGCCATAAGAACCAAGCTACTCTGGATCAATTCCAGGCCTGATATGTTCTAAGATATGAACTGTGGCAGAGTAGCTCAGTAGGTAGTGCACCTTGTCAGTGTTGGTCTCAATGCTGAGCCACACTGGCAAGATGATGTCCATCAGTTATGGAGCTGCATTTTGGTTAGCCGGCATGGAAAAAAAACTGTTTTTCATTTAGATTCATTCAGTATTTCATTATGTGATCAATTAGCTGTCATGAAATTGGCTTAATAAACATTTTGGAGTTTCACAGCACTAAATGAAAATATTTATTAGCACAGATTTTGAGATGCTTAATGAGCACATATCCTGATCTTTTGTTTCTAACATGTTGACTAACTTTGGCTTTGATGCACTTATTTTTTCCAGTAGTTTTGTATCCAATTGAATACATTCCCTTTCCATCTGTGCTGATCATTTGGTAAATAAGAGTTGCAAATATTTAATTACACAAAGCTTTGCCAAAAATGCTTTGATATAAGAAATACAAGCAAATAGGATGCTGATCATTGTAATGGGACAACTAATTGTTATTTAAGAGACATAATTAGCACCATCTTGTAAACAGTGCTCACTGGATATCTTAGTGTGTCATACCATTGAACTTCCCATCACCCAGTTAGAATTAACGACAGACTTAGTTCAACATGCTGCACTAATAGCCCCCATTCCTCTGCATTATTCTGAAACAGGGATAGAACAAAGTATGGGCAGCTATGGTTCTGGAGCAAAATGCCAATTGCCCTGGGGCAACTGGGACTTCAAATAGGTGAGTTCTTGTCTTTTCACCTTAGGCAATGTCTCTACATAAGGAAGCCTTGCTAGGCTTCTGATTACAGTGCCTTGTGAATGTATTCATTCTCCCTGGGCTTTTATCTATTTTCTAGATAATCTCATTATCTATTATCTATTATCTATATCTGTTACATTACAAATTTTATTTGAATGTGTTTTTATCTTAATTTTATTTGATGCACAAATAAAATAAAATGGTAAATAAAGTGAAAATTGTCATGCGTAAATGTAGTCACATCCTTTGCTATGAAGCCCCTAAATTGTTCTGGTGCAACCAATTACTTTAAGTATATAAACTACCAAGAACACTGGATCCAATTTGATTCACAAGACCATGGAAAAAGTTGTTCATAAAAAGCATCATACAAAATCAACAACAAACAACAGAAGTCATGAACATTTTTGAGTCATCTGATTACATTTTAAACACAAACACACTGTGACCCAAAGTATGTGGATTTAGTATTCAATCTAGTGACCCTGCAGATAAAGATTGATGACGTCCGTCTTAGAAAGAAATCTTTTTTTACTGACTGCTGCCACTGACGTAAGCCTTTCAGCAGGGAACGGAAAGAGGCAAGCCAGTCATGTCATCACTTTTCCCACTTTTCCTCATTTCTGGACAAAAATTCACTCTAGGGTCTCAGGAACATCAGCAAGGCTGGCAGTAAAAATTGTTAACAAGCCACTTGGAGCAGAAAGATCATCTAAGCTGAGCATACATATTCCCACCAACACAATGAAACAAAATAATAAGCTGTCTGTGGGTGTCGGCTGGGAACATTTCACCCAATTCCAATGAGATGAGTGCTGGCAGTGAGGTTAGACACAGGCGCTAACTGTGTTTCTGTACTGATATAGTGCAGGAGGCCATTTTGAAAAGCCTGTGGGCAGCTGAGAAGAAGCTTAGGCTTGTATTTGTTTCAAAAAGACAGATGAGTCAGCACAAAGGTCACCAAAAAAAACCATTCAAGAGTACTATGACCATAGAGAGCACAATATGGATTAAGGTATAAAATTGTACCCAACAAGCTCCAAAAATAATCTGGGATTTGATTTGGGGTGGATCTGAAGTATTTTTTCTCATGGTGTGCAGATCAAATCCCTCACTGACCATGTAAGTACAGCTTAAGGGAGGCAAGCAAAGTCTAGCTTGCTATAAGCAGTAGACTTACTAGTGAACTTATGGAGTTTTTATTTATTTATTTACAAACATTCAGAAATACTTTAACAACTTGTTTGTAAAGTAATTGTGTAATCATATACGTATATATCCTACAGTTATTCTTTATTATTATGGCATTTACTTAACATTTAAATAATCAAATGGTTTTACCACATAAATGTATATACATGATTGGGTCACCCATAGACATTCATTGTTTCCTTTATTAAACATTCTCTACACTCATTTTATCATTTCCACTTACCATATAGATGCACTTTGTAGTTCTAAAGATGCAGACTGTGGTCCATATGTTTCTCTACATACTTTATCTCATTTACTTTTTAGAGTAAATCTTATTTAATGATCAAAACTCCCATAGGCTCACTATAGACCCACTACAGATCAGGTACTTTTCAGATGTTTTATGCTGGTATTAGATACAGCAGTGCTGCTGGTGTTTTTAAATGCTGTTTACGGAGTGTGCACTTTACCACATCTACTATATTGCTCTATATTTTGATGTAAAATCAAAGACAGTAACTCATTTGTTGTTCCACCCACACACATCATTGTCACTTCAGTGCTAGGAATAGTCCACCAGCTAAGTAGTACCTGATCTGTAGCGGTCCTGATCATAAAAGGTGACTAACAAAGAATTTAGAGATGATAAATAAACTAAAGAAGGAATATAGTGCTATAGGTTATTATAAGGTTATGTGTAGGTTTAGAAATATTCTTCTACAATTAGATCAGCAGAAGGTTCTCGCAAATATAGTAGTACAGTGGTATGTGTTTTTGTGTATGCATTATAAGCCATTGCCCGTTAAATCATATGCTCATGTTCTCACTCACTGCACAGCTTTTCCAATCACACCCTTGAGTCCTGCAGTCAATTACATTCTGTTCTCGCTTTCTGCACGATGAAGTGTGGTAGAGGTGCACGGTATATGGAAAGCTTAATTTCACCAGCAATGATGTACCTATATTGAACCTAAATTATGCCTTCAACGGTTGAGCAAATACGACAGCAGTTCTAACATTACCAATATTTATGTGCAACCAGGTACCACAAGGACTGTCACAAAAATATACAATTTCAAAAAGATTCAATTATAGCTTAATGTGAAAGGGTAAATGGAAAAAAAAAAACTACTGTAAATTGTACTCTTGCACTGTCTCACTCTCTGATATTTTCCTTTTTCCCTCACTCTAGAGCAGCCACACCCATAATCATTTCTGGATTGCCAGTGCCCAATCCAGCCCATGCTGGACATAGACACAGAAATACTTCCAGCTGTGGTAATTATTAAATGTTTCCATACACTATTATGCAAAGTACATTAATTTCCCAGTATAACACTAAACACATAATCAACTTTTATACCTGCACAAATATTTCCATAACATTTCTAGCAGTTGACTAATCTTGAACTCATTAAGTACGTATATATTTCATTAATAAAGTACAGCACAAAATATATAAATAATATACTGTAAATCAGGCATGCTTTATTTTCCCATTACAAAAGGAATGCACATCATGGTGTAGTTGCAAGTCTACTTCAGTTGTCTACTCATAGTGAGCATTTAATCTTGATGTTAAAAAACACAGAATGTTGAAAACTCTACCAGGTGTTTTTAAAATCTAACAAATATACATGCTCAGTGAGAAATCACCTCCAGCACAACCTTTTTCCTTAATCATTAAGCAGACATCTTTACCAAGACAGACTTATAAATGGCAAAATTGTAGGTTAAGCGCCTTACTCAAGGACACAACTGTAGTAGTATTTTGGAGGTGATATTTGAACCGAAGTACAGATGATTTGGTCCAAAGTTCAATGCATGTACTACAGTTAAGTGCAAATGTTCCCCTGAGTGAGTAGAGATAGTTGCACAAACTGCCTATGGAATAAAAACAAAGAATATGTTTCCTTTAATTGTGTTGTTAAGGGACAGGGGTTAAGGCAGTTCTTCAGTTTGTGCCAGTACATACCTGAGTTCAACATCCCTTCATGGGAAACCATTACTGAGAGAGTAGGGACTTCAGTATAACAATGTGCAATTGGATCTCAACTCTGTTGTTTTAAAAACCACATTCTTACAGCAGTTAAACACCCTTACTTGGCCCATTTAAGGCGGATAGAAAACATTGGCATTTAAATGTATAATATGGACAGAATCAATGCAGATTTTCATAACAGGTTCCCCATGGTGCTATCTCCACCTGATTCCACCCATCAGGTGGTCAGGGTCGAAACCACTGGAACCACACAAAGCATTACAAAGACCATCCAGACACAAAAGTAGAAGTATTTCAGGCATGCATTCTGTAGAGGGCCACCTAGCATCCCAAGCCATGTCTTAAGCCATGATCTCACAATAAGTTTGCAGTTAACATGCCTCTACAAAATATGTGACTATACATTTGAATCTGTGATGCAAAATCACTCATCTCTTCGATTTCCATTTAAATGAATGGGATTTCGCTTGCAAAATGTTGTTCAGGAAAATGTCGAGCATGACAATGCCTTCATACTGAAACCCACAGGTTAAAAAGCAAGAGAGAACACTCAGGTCTAACATGGTGCAAAACCTTGGAGTCAGAGCTAAAGACTACATGTCACAGGGAGAGGACAAAAGGGCTTCCTAGGACAGAGATGTAGTATTTAAAGAGGATTAAAAAAACAACCCTGTCATTCCACTGATGTTTGTTTCACCAGATGTTTGGTCTGCAAGCAACACAAATGCTGCATTGTAGACTAAACAATGAACAAAAAAAATAAATAAAGGAAAAATGGAAGGTGTAGAAATATGTTATAATAATATTCGATTATGTTTTCAAACAAGCTGAATTATTTGAAAAGCTGGCATTTATTTGAACAGAAAAAAAACAAGAGGTACGTTAACCTTTTACTGCTACAGCTACAAACCCCTGCTTTTCTGATAATCCATGAATGTCAGAGGCTTTTAAGTTCAATTCTTCTATTTTTCTGAAGTGCTTCTCTGGAGGCATAATCCTGACTTTAAACATTGACAAATGATAGAAGTCTGTATCTAGCAGCAGACTTGAAAAGAGTATAATCTGTCATTATATACATATGAGCGAGAGAGAGAAGGAGGTTTTGGATGGGGTAAGAAATATTAAAATGTTAGCAACATATGGAGACAGTGACAAAGGTCATAAGCACAATTGCAGATGACATAAACCACACTTGGTGCTGGTCACTTTCATCTTAATCATACCCATCTGACTACCCATTAACACACCACTCAAAAACATAGTGCCTAGGATTGAAAAAGAAAGATTTAAGGGAAGTAATTAAGACACTTACCAGCACATTTAGTCCTGCTTATGAGTGGAGGTCCAGGGGGTCCAGTGCCACCCTCTCCAGGCCGTGTAAGTAGCACACTGATGTGGTACTCTGTATCCGGATCAAGATGCCAGAGCTTGTAGGTGAGCATGTTGACAACGTTGATCTCAGACCAGGGTGCGTGGCTCGCTTGGTACTCAATCTCTCTGCGAATTATGGGCCCATCACCCAGGATGGAGTTGGTGTTGAGCTGGATGATCAAGTAGGTGGAACCTGCTCTCAAAAGCTGGGGTGGTGCAATGGGAGAAGGCGGCACTGTCAAGAAAAATTACAGAAGAAGTCAAAAGACACTTTCATCAGATTTATATATTTAGAGTATTAGATTTAATTGTTGTTCATTTGCCAAGATTATTTTGAAAACACCAGCATTATTCTAACCAAATATACAGTTGCCAATTTTAGGCTGGTATATTTGGTTTATTACAAGTACAGTACTGGTATTGGTGCAGAACTGTGTAAAGGTCACTATTAAATTAGATAGACCATAATGACCATCTATTGTTTCTCAGTTATGTTTTATTAGATTACTACCAGAATATACAAGGAATGTCAAAAGTATTTAAAGGGGTTTGTATGTTTGTAAGTGTGAGTGTGTGTGTTGTTGTTGCCTGAATATATCCTCGATAGGCTTGTGACAAGTATTTAGTGTGACCTCCCCTTACACTTGAAAAACAGCAGCTTCTGGCAACTGCATTGGGATCTGACCCTTCTATAGTCCAAATAATCTAAAAAAACTGTTGGTTCTGCTACTCTTTTTTGGAATAGTAGCAGACAACTTTTCCTGAAGAGAAACAGGGTAAAAGGGCTAAGATAAGCTAATGCTCACAAAGTTTGTAATGAGGATAAGTGGAAAAGAATATTATGAATGACAAACCAAGTTTGAAGTCCAGTCCATGATATGCTATATTATGATTGGTTAAGCCTTTTGCACTGTACTGTAATTTAGGTGCAACATTTTTGCTGTGGTTTTTAAATGTTGTATTTACTTACTACTTTACTAGACACCATTCATCTTATTAGCATAGACCTATACCCTATATATTACCAGTAGGTGTTTAAAGCAAGCATTTAGCCTTTATTGACAAAAACTGGTAGTAGGATATGCTATACAGAACAAAACCAAAAATCAGTCACTCCACAACGCCTATCAGAGTTCACAGCATATAAAACGTTGCTCACTGATAAGCGCCACACTGAGTCAGCAAAAGAACTGTACAGCTGGAAATTAATAGATTTGGTTAGCAGCTCTCAAATATGGGTCTATACTACTATAGATTCCTAGTGTCCTTTGGAAGCTTTAGTTTAGACGTTCAGCCACGACACCTCATTTCCGATAAAAGCAAACACTTTAAAATATTCCACGTCCAATTCTTTATATTAAACAGTTTACTTGGTACACATTTAAGCAAAATACAAACAAAAACAGTTATCCATGGGGTATACAAATATTTTTATAGTGTTGCATTAAAATAGAAATAACGAGAGCATAAGCACGAAACCTCCATTACTTTACACAATTTCCATATGTCAAAATATGTATCCAATAGAGGGCATCAATATTACATAAAAGTCCTGTAAAGTTTACAAAGTGAATTAGATGCAGTTTAACACTTTACAGCATGAAATTACAGTGCATCCGGAAAGTATTCACAGCGCTTCACTTTTTCCACATTTTGTTACGTTACAGCCTTATTCCA
>JAUZSU010164572.1:0-13591 GCA_034780255.1 Parotocinclus maculicauda | reverse complement strand
GCCATCTCCACATCATTGCATTCAGTTTTTATTTACAATTTGTTTAGTGTTCCAACTTTTTTGGAATCCGCTTTGTATGTACCCAGCACTTGGTCAGCGATGCCGCTCATCACAACGCTCCGTAGCACTGCTATTGACAAACAATATTATTATACAGTGCTAGATAAGAACATCTTTTGTGTTATACCTCCTACTTCTTCAAGTATTTTTCTTCATCATATTATATTATTCAAATTCAATTATTTCAATACATGTAAGTTTAAAATGTAAAAACGTCAAATACATATGCATTGACACATGTTCATATTCAAATTCATAAAATTTAAATTTAAACTCAAATCAATATCACTACAGACTACTCTTTGTGTTTGTGTCATCTTCAGCCACACACTGCTGATTTAATGAGTATGATGATCACTAAAATGGTCACCTGTATACGCATTAATAAAAAACACATTACACAGAGAAATGTCAGTTCACTGCAGAACTTGGCACGCATTGTTCCATGCTGCCCTATAAAAAGACTTTCAGAGGCTACCTTTGGACAGTGTACATCTTGGTGGCAGATCGCTGACTGCTAGACATGCCTCTACGAAGAGAATCTACTCGAAGAGATTTTGCCCACTTGACAGACTAGAGGCAGTGCCTCATTGGTCTAAGAGAAGCAGGATGGTCGTTTTAACGAAGTGCATGAAATCTAGGTTGTTCTGACCTAGCTGTTAGGAGCAGTGTTTTAATTAGGGCACACACACATGGCAAACCGGCTTTGGATGGCCCAGACAGACCACCAGTACAGAAGATTATTTGGTCCACTGACATGCACAAGCCGTTTCTTTGTCCATCACCCCGACATACTTTCACTATGTCTTTACGACCATTTCTAAGCATGTAGCAGAAGGAAATTTGTTGTCACAGTGCCCATTACATGTCCTGCAATTGTCAGCCAGCCAACATCAGCTTTGTTGCAGTGATTTCATAAATGTGATAAGGTGAATACATGAAGGTGTATAATTTTATTGTCTCATTTTACATAATTGGCTTATATTGGGTGACACGTACATATCACTGTCTCATGCAAATGTCTCTCAAGTTAGCATAGATGAAAGGGATGAGCTATTTGGAATAAGCCAAGATGTAAACTACTTAGAAGCGTACTACTAAGAAACTAATAATAATATGCTGACCTCTCACTGCATAGCATGCCAATATATTAAGTCAAGTCAAGTCAAATTTATTTATATAGCGCTTTTTACAATGGTGCATCTTCTCAAAGCAGCTTCACAATCTTATATTATCTTAAAAGGCCAATCCCAAGTTGAGCAAGCCTAGTGTGACAGTGGCAAGGAGAAACTCCCTCAAAGTAGAAGGAAGAAACCTTGGGAGGACCAAGACTCAAAATATCATATATCAATATATCACATTTCGGCCTATTCTGACCCCAAATAAATGCTTCTAGTTAGATAACGGGCGGCTCGGTGGCTCGCACCACTGCCTCACAGCAAGAAGCGGCCTGGGTCCTCTCTGTGTTCGGTCTGCAGGTCCTCCCCGTGTCTGTGTGGGTTTACTCCGGGTACTCCGATTTCCTTCCACAGTCTAAAGACATGCACGTTAGGTTAATTGGTGTCTCTAAAGTGGCCTGTGTGTGTGACTGTCTCAGCTAGCTAGAATCAGCTGAGCCACTGTTTAGCTAATATTCGACTGGAATAGCTCTCCTAATTTGCTGGATAATCATAAGTTAGGTGAATAACATTCTAAACTACTAATAAGACAGGCACATGGGATACAGTAGTACAGACTATGTTGCTAGTACTGTGTACATTGCTAGATGAAAAAATTGCTGAAATGCAGTTGATGTGCACGTTCCAGAATGCGACTTATACCTGCGTTCAAATCAATAGAATTCATTTATCTAATTATTAAAGGCACGGAACGATCACAAACCTGGCAACGCTGAACGCTCTTGCCTCAAGCTTCCCTGCGTTCCCTCAATTTGCTCTTCTCTTTATCAAATGCATAGCAGCTGAAAATATTGATCTAGAAAACGTTACTGACAGGTCTGCAGATAAGAAAAGCCAGAAAGTGAATGCATATGACAAATATGAGGAAGGATTTGTTATTGCACCAAATGACTGCATCCTGCTCGGCTACTACTGACACATACTCGTGCACTCATATTATGGAAAAGCAGGCTTTGGCTCTTTATCAGGGTCATCAGTATATCAGAGTATATCAGAGAGATCTGTCTACAGACAGACAATGCAACAGGACAAATAATATTTGGTCAGAGAAGATTGTTTACATTACTAAAAAGGTTTTCTAGTTTACAGCCTTCTGTAGCTTATCAAAATGTAGAAATATGATTGCAGCCATCTGACTGTGTTATTGCAAGCAGGAGGCGTTTAGATATCTTTTCATAACCTTCTCAACAAATACTTAAATGTTGAGTGTGAGCACAAAACCCCAGAGAGGCTTAAAGGGTCACAAGACATATTAAGCTCTGGGATTGTTTACACATAACTTGGATTAAGGCGTAATAAAACAATTTGGAGACCTCACAAAAACAGAAGAATACAAACTGGGTCAAATACTTAAGATATGTTTATCGCGTAATGATAAAGCATTTCAGCTCAGTGATTAAGCAAACTGCACCACAATTGTAAGGTAGTTTGCTTAAGCAAGTGGTACCCGAAGTGGGAGGATGGAGTAAGGCAAATTATGAGGTATTGTTAATCCCAAACAGGACAATTTAAGATACATAACGCATGTTACATGTGATAAGTCCACTGGAAGTGTTCAATACAGTTTTTAGTTCAATACAGTTTTGGTTTTGTATGAATTACAATGTTTAAAATAAATGCCAGTGGAGTTTGAAAGTAAAATTTGTATACGTGTTTATCAGAGTTGGGGAAATATTAATTAATTTATTAATTTTCCACTGAATCCTGATCCAGCTTGTCGAAAAGCAGAACATTCCTAGACAGAATGCAGAATGAAGTTGGGACGTTGTGTTAAAGATAAATAAAAACAAAATGTGATGATTTGCAAATTATTTTCAACCCGTATTTGTTTTAATACACTACAAAGACAAGATATTTAATGTTGAAATTGATCAACTTTACTGTTTTTTGCAAATTTGGAACATGCATGCAACATGGGGCAACAAGGACTGAGAAAGAATGAAGAATGAAGAATGTTCAAAAAACAAACATCCTGTTTGGAACATTCCACAGGTGAGTGTCCTGACTGGGTATAAAGGGAGAATTTCCGAAAGGCTCAGTCATTCGGACCAGCAAGGATGTGGTAATGTTCGCTACTTTGTGAACAACTGTGTGAGTAAAAATTCCAACAGTTTAACAACAAAGTTTCTCATCATGCAGTTGCAAAGAATTTAGGGATTTCATCAACTACAGTCCATATTATCATCAAAAGATTCTGAGAATCTGGAGAAATTTTTGCAAGTAAGCAGCAAGTCTGAAAACCCCCCCAAAAAAATCATTTAGTAACGGGTATTTCCACATGGGCTCAGGAACACCTGAGAAATCCATTGTCAGTGAACACAGTTTATCTCTTCATCTACAAGCAAGGTAAAACTCTACCATGCAAAGCAAAAGCCATATATCAACAACACCCAGAAACACCACCGGATTCTTATTTTATTTAAAATTGTTTTTGGTAATCATGGATGTCGTGTCCATATGGACCAAAGAGGAAAAGGACTGTCTGGACTGTTATCAGCGCTAAGTTCAAAAGCCAGCATCTCTGATGGTATGGGGGTGTGTTAGTGCCTATGACATTTGCAACTTGCACATCTGTGAAGGCACCATTAATGCTGAAAGAATGCTGAATACATACAGGTTCTGGAGCAACATATGCTGCCATCTAAGCAACGTCTTTTCAGGGACGTCCCTGTTTATTAATATCAAGCCACATTCTGCATGTGTGACAACAGCATGGCTTCATAGTAAAAGAGTGTGGGTACTAAACTGGTCTGCTTGCAGTCCTGACCTGTCTCCAATAGAAATGTGCGGCAAACTTAAGATGTGCAAAATACAATAACGGAGACCCCGGACTGTTAAACAATCAAAGTTGTCCATCAAGCAAGAATAGGAAATAATTCCACCTACAAAGCTGAAACAAAAAGTACATTTCCTCAGTTCCCAAATGCTTTCTGAGTGTTAAAAGGAAAGGTAAAGTAACACAGTGGTAAACATGCCCCCGTCCCAACTTTTTTGGAAGGTGTTGCAGGCATCAAATTACAAATGAGTGAATATTTGCAAAAAAACAATCAAGTTTATCCGTTGGAACAATAAATATCTTTGTAATCTTTATAGTATATTTAATTAAATATGGGTTGAAAATGATTTGCAAATCATCTGTATTCTGTTTTAATTTATGTTTCACACAATGTCCCAACTTCAATGGAATTGGGGTTGTAGGAAACAGGCACTCATATGCTTATATACCCACTCACAGAACTTTAGACACACAATTTAACCTAAAGCATGTCTTTGGACTGTGGGAGGAAAAAGGAGTATCTGGAGTAAACCCACACGTGGAGCACATGCAGACTCTAGACAGAAAGGACCCAAACCGCTTCATCTGGGCTCAAACCCAGAACCTTCTTGCTGTGATGCAACAGTGGTACCCACTGAGCCACCATGCCACTAACTTGCAAATATTCTTATCTACCAAAGGGGTCACTGCAGAAAACATTTGGCAACCAATGGCTTAAGCAGTGTCTCTGTGTTACGTAAAGTTCAGTTTATATATAGTTATTATATTTTTATCCATCTGTGTAGTTTACATGTTCTCTTTGTGTCTGTGTGGGTTTTCTCCGGCTACGCCGGTTACCTCTAACATTCCAAAGACATGTGTGTTAGGGTAATTGGTGTTTCCTAAGTGTCCCTTAGTGTGTAAGTGTGCGTATGGGTGTGTGATTGTGTGTGCCCTGTGATGGATTGGCACCCAGTCTAGGGTTGTTCCTGCCTTGCGCCCTGTGTTGACAGTCAGCAGTTTGGTTACAATCACTCAGAACTGGTCGTTCGTGCTTGTGTGATGCCAAGAAGGCTCCATCAAGACTGGATAATTGGTCACCACTTTAATGGGGTAGCATCGCAGAGATGTTTTATAAAAATATAAAATCAACATTACCCTGAGGTTGAGTGAGGCGAGAAAAGGTCAGGAATAATTCCCTGGCACTGCTACAGTGACTCCTAAACATCCCATTTTGGATATATTTGCACCCTGTGTTCTCTGTGGATGAATACAGGTAGAAAAAGACCATTGAGGCTAATTGGCTGCTTATAGTGTGACTAACTGAAAAGTTTGTGTACATATACACACATACATCTTCCATATTGACATTTTTTGTTTGTTCAAAATGACATCCTCTGGCATGCTGTTGAAAAGAATGCTCTCAGATTGACTGCCATTCTGAGTCACTGGAGATGAGTCATTGCTTATGGAGGAGTTTTATGTATGGAGCATGTTTAAATCCCCAAATAATGATGTTTTCACCAGGAGAACACTGACTGTTTGTAAATGTTTTAAATGTAAAAGCATTGTGTGGTATTAGTACCTAATAACCTGATATGACTGACTGTCTAAACCTCATGGACGGTCCATAGTTTCATTGGCGACAGATTCATAGTTTCATTTGCTGATATAATTACAGTTATTGAAATCCCAGTTCACTTGTATTGTCTTTAGATGGCGCGCTGATTACACATTACTACACTTCTGCCATTGGGTAAAAATTATAGCAGATCATATCCAACTATGACAGCTGCAGTCTCAATCTCCTCTTTTCAATAGGGCTATGTGTTTACAAACCCTGCACACAGGCTCGGTATTGAAATGCAGATGTGCTGATGCTGAACTTCCAAAGCAATTTATACTGCTCACAAAAATTAGGGAATATTTCGCTATACCCGCCTTACTAAATAACATGGGCAAATGATTGTTTGTACACAGAAATTTGGGCATAAATACATAGTTGGACTCTATGACTTAGTGTAAGACCCCTCACTTTTCTTGAAATGCTTTTCTATACTGCTCACAAAAATTAGGGAAAACTTCAAAATGAAATATCCCATAATAAGATATACCCTAATTTTTGTAAGGAGTGTAGGTCTTGGAACATGACTGCAGTGATTTTCCTGCGATAAATTCAGCAAATGGCAAGCTCATCCATCTCAAAAGGATTCAGTAGTTTTTAGGTCCGAGTTTTATGCAAGATATTTATGATCTTACACACCAAACTCACCAATGCAGGTTTATGGATCTTACAAGTTGGTCTCAAAAAGCTTTATGGAATGTTATTGCATGCTGCAGCATTAAAGTGTAATTTATTACTCATTATTACTCATCTTCTAAACATTGTCCTGGTGTGCTGCCAGATAACTTATTGCACCAGAAAATGTGTCCACTTCATGAGAAAGTGTTTTACACCACTTCAATTACTTGATATTGTATAGTGTGATATTAAACTTTGTGTGATATTAAACAATGCTATTGACAAAATTGTTGTGCTGACGTTTCTCACACAGGCAGTTGGGAAATCGTTATCGGAGATAAATGTTTGTTCATGACTAAGCTGTTGTGGCCTCAAGTTCAGCTTCAACATTTGACCAGAACAAACCTAGCAGGGCAGAAATTTGACAAAACAATTTGTTTGAAAGATAGTGTACTAAAGCAGTGGCAGGTTAAACTTTAGTATGACCTATAGCAGTGGTTCATTGTAACAAAAAGGCACATGCGCATTGAGGCCCTGCCCATTTGCCCTCAAACTGTATACGTGCCCCTTCAGTTGGCCTGTCTAATAATTGAATTTTATCTAGGTTTCAGGAGACTCACAAAACAAAAGGTGCCCTTATTGCATGTTGCAAAATCTGCAGGCTCTCATCCAGAGCTGCACTGTTTCCAAAAATATGTGTTTTAGCAAGACACAGTTAGGCAAGGACCCAGAAGTGGAACAAAGTGGCTTGGGTTCCAAGTGCTTAATCGCTCTTGGGTGCCCTCCTCATCCTTTATATTTAACCTCAGCTCCAGTGTCTGATTAACTCATCAACACTGGTTTCAAAAGGTAATTAGATATCCCTGAGACTTTCACGTTTACATTTGCCCTTCACAATTAAAACAACAGCCTGTATTAGCATATTTTGAATTGATCAGATAAATCGTATAATGATAACTTGTCTTGCATTGCTGTTAGAATATGTATAAATAAGCTATTTGTATCAGTAGGCTAGATAACATTATCTCGTTTGCCATTTAAGAAAACTTGCAAATGTCTTTTCTAAAACATGTTGTTTAATTTAGATTTAATTTCATATAAACTTCCCATTACAGTCAGATTGTTCAATTTTTTTAGTTGTCAGATTTTTATTTTTTCTAAAGATCATTCCAAATGTTTTTTTTCCAAGGGATTTTTCTTACAAATGTGAAAACATGCTTAACTCTGCACCTAGACCACCTCTCCCTGCATTGTAAACCACCAAAGTAATTTCAAGTACACTGCTTACAAAATTAGTAGATATTAATTATTTAATATTTTATTTTACATTGGTTTTGTGAGCAGTATATATGGGCTACATACATCCATAATAATATTCTCCTGCAATTTAATAAATTTTCGTATTATTTCCAGTCCAGGTATTCCGGTTTCCCCCCACATTCCAAAGACGTGTGTTAGGCTAATTGGTGTTTCTAATGTTCCTTCAGTGTGTGAATGTGTGTACCCTTCAATGGATTGGCATCCTATCTAGGGTTGCTCCTGCTTTGCACCCTCTGCCGCCTAAGCACCAGCTTTCCAGCATGGCACTGACCAGTATTAAGTGGATAAGAAAATGAATAAATGGATGAGTTAATTAAAAAAAAACATCCACTTAAGTACTTCTTTATTGGCTTAATTTTACTTTTGCAGTCTTTAAATAAGGTATTGTTACCATTATTCAAGCTTCAGAAGGTGGCAGTGGTCACCGAACAGTCTAATATGGTGTCTGCATCAAACTACATTTCCCAGAAGCCACAGAGTGGGCACGTGGTGTTAACGAACATCAATTAGTTTCAACATGGGTTTGCGGTAAAGAGTAGGGTGTGTGAAAATTTAAAGATTAGGTCATGACTATTGTTTCCTAAAGAGAAAAGTCTAGATGAAAATAAAAGCCTGTAAGACGGAGGCCATTGAATAGGAAAGCGATATGGGAGAAAATAAGGTTACAAAAATTAAACAAGATGTTAAATAAAATGTTCTAAATGGAGGAAACTTAAAGCCCTTTTTAAATTTAAGAGTTGTAAACTGAACAGAATTAAAATAAATATATGTTAAGAGGTGAAATGCAGCATTAAATATATTCTAAGGAAAATGCATATGTTTAAGTTGTTTCCCAAAGAAGAAAGGGAAATATTTGGGGAGTTTGGGACGCCTTTAATCAGTTTTTTGTTAGTTTTTTTTTTATTCCACCTTTGTTACTTATATGTACCGGTTGTATGGATGCAATTTTGTTTTATGGGTGGCATTTTGTGTTAAGTCATGGCATTGTGTACAGGCTCATCAGTACACAAACACTCATGCATGCTGTCTAACATATACAATAGGGATAAAATACATAACCATACTTAAGCAACTGTATACATACACAATATGTTAATAAGGAGGGTCGTTTCCCAAATTTCCTTATAAACTGGTTTCACCCCTAACACTCCCAAATGTTGATCCGAGTGCATACCTGAGTCCAAAATGTCTTCCTTCTGACTTTCTAGTATGGGTATTGTACCCACCTGAACCCTCATCAAAAAGTTACTGAAAATGAATTTAAAATGTCTGGTTAAAAGGAATGAGGGCACACTTTAGTGGATGTACTGCAAAAAGACTTGTCAGCTGTGACGACTTCTGTCTGTACTTTATAACCCGATGCTGCACAAAAAGTCGTTCCTTTGTAATGGTAGTCCACATAAAAATCAAGATCATGAGGAAGAGGTTCATAAAGCCAATGATAATTCTTTATTTTTATGAGTCACCTCAGCACTGATGTTCAGCACAGCCTGTGCAGAGAACTGCAGAAGTGTGAACATGGTGATGAATCAGTCGGTGAAGAAATGTTCCAGCAGCTGGAACGCCCATTTTCTTCTTCAGTCTTCTCTACCAGTTTACATTTGTCTCAGTCTTAAGTTCCATTAAAATGGCCTGAGAGTGATAATTTTTATCAGTGCTATTCCTGAACTCCAAATGAAGTCTTTTCTTCGTGGTATTCGCTGAGCGCACGCCTGTGTGTCTGCACTTTTATGCACCTGTTTGTCATTTTCTGAATGCTAATCTGAGTTTTTGTTTGCTGTTGGATCGAAAGCCTGAAATGTAAATGCCACATTTAAAAATCCTTTGACTACTGTGTTCTCATCTATATACAAATTAGGAATGCACCACTAGAGTCTGCGTGTAATGTGACAGCCTTTTTTTGGGCCTCCAATTTCTTTTGTCTCTTCTCAAATTATATTTAACCAATGGAAAATAAGTGTGAAAAATGTCATCTGGGCTAAAGTGTTTTCTTGTTTCTGTCACAAAGCATGTCTTAGACTGAGAAACATTTTTTTTCACCAATTCATTTTTGCAGTTAGGTACTTTAGAATTAACTGCAGTTGAAAAAGCAAGGCTATCTCATGTTAAAAGAGAGCCTAAGCATTACATGTTTATTTCAGGTACTTTCAAGTACTAAATAGTGATCCTTAATGTAGTATTTGCATATTTATAGTCATTGACCAAAAAAACCTCCAGATTGAAGTGTTGGATTGCTGTCAACCTATTATGTTTTGGGCTAATTTGTAAATGAATAACATTTGTGATCTGATTACACATGGGGTCTCACCACAGCATGGTGTAAAACCACTTCCCAGTTTCAATGACTTGACCACCAGTGAATTTCCCAACTGTGGCACTAATAAAGGATTATCTTATCTTATCTTATCTTATCTTATCTTATCTTATCTTATTTTATCTTATCTTATCTTATCTAAGCCGTTCTGACCTAGCTATGAAAAGGTGTTGGAAGCACTGACCACCAGTAGAGAGGATTGTTTAATCCACTAACAAACACATGCAGCTTCCACAGTTTTTTCCAAAATCCAAATGCAGGTGGCACCTTTACAACACACCAGTGTCTCTGCCAGAACCATTTCCAGGAACTTAGCAGAAGGAAATATGGTTTCATAGCACCTATTATGTGTTCGACCATGGGCAGAAAGCCATTGTTGCCTTCATTGCAGTAGTGTCGTGACTGATAAACCTGGACTATTACAGACTGGAATCATATAATCTTTACTGATTAATCCAGGTTCTGGACAATGGTTGGGTTTAAGTATGGAGGCCTCGTGGTGAACACTGCAAGCCTACCTTTGCTGTGGAGCAACACACTGCCCCAACTGATCTGTGAAACCATTGCATACAATAGTTGGTCAACCCTAGTAGTGATACGAGGGACACTAACAACTCTGTTTTATGCGCAGGAGATCCTGTGATCATGTGCTGTCTCTCATAACAGGGCTTCCAATTGCCATTTTTAAGTAGGATAATGCTCAGCCCAAGCTGAGCAAGGGCTTTCCTAGAAATGCCTGTATCATATTGCATCACTTCCTTTGCCTGACCCATTATCATATTTATCACCAATCAAGCCACCAGCTTTGTCAACCTATGAGCATGCCAAATGTACAGGTCCAGCTGCAACATCTTAGCTGCAGGATACGGATATGGAACCTGTTTGCCTCCATGCCCAATTGTATCTCATTTTGTATCCAGGCCAAAGGCGGTGCAAGAGAGTACTAGAGCCTCCGTTTAATTGTACAGTTTTGTACCTAAGAAATGTACAATTTCTCATTAATTCTGTAATTACTTACATATAATAAGAATAAGAATAATAAGAATAATAATAATAATAATAAACAATATAATAAATAAATAATAATAAATAATATATTTCACAAACCCAAGGTCGAGGAATATACACAATAATTACATTAATTATATTAATATAATACTATATTATCAATTATATTATATTAACAATTATGTTAATTCAGGTAGACAAGTGGCAAAGTACAGAGCAAATGGTAAAAAGTTCCAGATTAATGGGGCACCAAAACTGAACAAGCGACCCCCCATGGTGCTCAAAGCACAAAGTTTAAATTTGATTCCATCCAATTTTTTTTGTTTATTTTTTTTCTCAACGATTAAATATGGAAGTAGTGTTCATGGGGGCATTATGGGTAATAATGTAGTGCACTAACCAGGGCAATAAACACCCTAGTCACCATAGTAATGTAAGTTATTTGTGTTAGTCAAACTTTAGTATAATGAGTGTTAAATCATTGTTTTTAGTTTGTTTGCATTTATGCCAAATGCTGTCAGTTAAGCTCATGTTTGTAGAGTATACCTGAGCTAACAGAGTGAAAAAGTTGTGCTAAGACACTATGGTCCTTCATTTTCCTATATGCCATTATTTGATACAGAGTATGTGCGATCAACCTAGACATTAATTATCTTTAAAGTATGAATAAATCCAGACACAGACGAGACTAAATTGGCTTTTACTGCTGCAGGTTGTACAGCACATTGTTTCTTTATTGCTTACAGTTTCATTACTACAGTATAACACATTACATTTGACAGCTGACTGGATTGGGTTTATTTGTAATATGTTTAACCGTTAAAGATCATCTGGCTCGTTATTTTTTTCTTGCATAAGATTCTGCTTTCTCACTCTTTTCACACTACGCTAACAGTCTATGGTCACGTTCAATGTGGAGTTGGAGAGCGAACAGTTTTCTTCAGTTTTGTCCCACCTTTTGAAAACCTCAGTACATGTAGTCCCTAATGTGCAAGATCCGTTGTTTCCAAAAGTGGTTACAGACCCTCTCTACACTGTTGTGGTTGTTAAAGTGTTGAAGTGTTCCTCAATCACACAATTACTATAACAACTATTTAGTAATAATTGCGTACTGCCATAGGTTAAGTTCTAATGATCCCCAGCATGCAGAGATGCTGTATGTGTGTGAAACCTTTTTAATACCATCGATTTTTGCATTGTAAATTGTAAACAGACATTGTTCTGCCTCAAATAATAACACACATAATTGTACTTTATTGAACACATTATCACTCACAGCCTAGGTTTGGTGTGTAATTACTGTAATTATAAATACATTCAGATGTTTTTGTTAGTGTATTTCTTAAAAGTATAATTTGCTATCAAAATTTGTTGAACCAGTGTTAGTGTGGTTTTAATATAACCAGGGAGAGTGAGCTGCTTGAGCTCGGTGGGGAGGTAAAAAGTTTTAAATGATCAAAGGAATAGCAAAAATGCAATGGATTCCAAACAGTCATTTCATTTTGATTAGTGGCTCTGACCCAAGAAAGCCCTCTGATTGCATTGTTGGAAGAGTTGTAGTGATTATATTGGATAACTTGCTAAATCAGAGTATGAGGTTTGTGTTTTAGTTCTACTTGCCCTATCACGTATCCAGTGCCCTAGACCTGAGGAACTTGAAACTTGAATGTACAAAGAATCCCATTAAAAGTTAAATCCCATTAAAAAAAACAAGGACAGACCAACATGAACAAGAAACGTGCTCTGTTTCTATGACCCCTGCTGACCCCTCCCTAGAACCGAAACTGTGAAGGCCTTGCTGTAAGGTTACGTTCACATAGCTATTCTGCAGTGGCACAACTCTGATGTCGTTTTATTATACGATTTTGTTCAGAGTTGTGTGGATATGCAAATCTGATCTTTTCAAACTCGACCTGAGCCACAAACCCAATATGTGTCCATGCGGCCTGAGATCTCATGAGATCTCCGGAATTCATGCTACTTTTACGTCACTCCAGCTCGTCATTTGCCATAAATGCATGCTGAGAAGAAGGGAATATAACAGCAGTGAAGGGATGACAAAGTAACAGAGCTCATAAATACTTGAGCCGACATCTCTGTGTACATATCGCAACCGCCCCGTGTTTGAGGAAATTCGTAACCTTAACAAATGTCTGAATGCAGCCAAAGAAGAGCACGACTGCAGTAACAAAGGAAAATTAAAAGCTTAAAAACAAAGTGAAGAAAAATACAAGGACACAAGTGAAACAAGTGACCCTGCCCAGATAACAAAGCCCCTTTTCGATATTGATTTACAGATTTGGTTGCATTACTGCTATTTTGCACATTGTTGGTTTAAAATGGTGACAGTAAAATAAGTTTTGTTGGGGTATTTATTTTTGTATTGGCCAGGAAATTCATTCTACATTTTTTTGGAATAATTTTTTTTTATTAATACTAAGATTTTTGAATAAGGTATCCATCTTTGTGTTCATTGTTAGTTAGAGGATTCTATCTGATCTATCTGATAAAACAATCACAAGCTGATAGCTACATTTAAGAAGTATTTGGTAATCAAGAAATTAATCATCCGAATAATCGATAATAATACATAATCAGTAAGAGATATTATTAAAACACTTGTTTGTTGCAGTGTTAATTTTGTTGACGATCTATTTTTGTCATAGTTTTCGTCAACAAACCTTTTCTTCATGACGAAAACTAAACGATAACTA
>JAUZSU010164561.1:0-13591 GCA_034780255.1 Parotocinclus maculicauda | reverse complement strand
AGAAAGGACCTAGGACCCTGGATGACTTGGACAGATTCTGTAAAACAGGGCGGGTATTAAATGTAAATGTTTTTAGAGTTGTTCCTCCATGGCTTATTTTCACTGTGCATCTATTGCAAACAGCACACTGTGCAGAGCTTCCGTACTGAAAAAATGGCTGCGTCGGAAGTGGTTCCCTGCTCCTTTATTATTATTGCGTTATGTAAAGGGACTATTTGGTTGACCAAGTAGTTAACTCAACTGAAATCTAACTTTCTCATTGTATCCAGTATCATAAACAAAACCATGAGCCGTGTTTAAAGCTCCGTGCACATATAAACTAAACTCTGATTTAGAGTTAGAAAGTTTGTGCCACTGTCACTGTTGTTAAATGTGACCAGAACAAAATCGGTTATAGGAGACTGGTCAATGGAAATTCGGTGAAAACCAGCAGATTGGTTGCATTCTTCTATTTCACTACTAATCAGGTGGTTGTATGTGAGAAGTGGGTTTGGCACATGGTTCTCACTTTACAGTGGTTTCTCTTTGGCATTTTGGGGCAGCACGGTGACTCGGTGGTTAGCATCGCTGCCAGATTCAATCCCAGGGTGGAGTCCTGCATAGGTTAACTCCGGTTTTCTCCCACAGTCCAAAGACATGCACGTTAGGTTAATTGATTATTCTAAATTGGCATTGACTTGTGTGTGTATGACAAGACTTGTATGAACTTGTATATGAATATAACCTTGCGAGTCTCGCTTAGATGGCTACTGATGCCGATACTGACGTTAAAGAAGCCAAATAAACAAACAAACTTTTTGGCATTTTAGTATCAGAAAGGTCAGACAGTCAGTCTGAATAGGAGACTTTAGATGTAATGACCTGCATTATTACTTCCACTTGCAGCTTCTACCCAACACAGTACAGTATATATAATAGCTTATTGACTTGTCTTTTTTCTCTACAGGAGGATGGCATTCGACAAGTCCTTGAAGAAATGAAAGCTTTATATGAACAGAATCAAAGTGATGTGTAAGTTCAGCCTCTTAGATTTTATAGCTACAATATAATCAAGTTACTGTGCCTTTAGAAATATCATACGTCAAAATGCTTACTGTGTACTTTTGTCACAGTACAGTACTCTGTACTGTGCAATTGAAGGTGAAAAAAAAAACCTGTTGTAACTACATTGTAACTAACCATGGAAAATTAAACTAGACTGTTTAAAAGAAATTATTTAAATGCTTATTTTGGATAAGAGATGATCTGTAATTTATTTAATAGGTTTTAATTTCAGGCTGTAAGTGATCATTTTAAAGGGCTATAGTGATTTTCTTTAGGCATTAAAAGCAAGCAGTTTCTCATTGAATAAAAAAGTAACAACACACAGTTTTGTCCCTCATTCCATCTTTTTGCCTCCTTAACAGTAATGAAGCCAAAACAGAGGGAAAAACTGCATTAATATCAACCATCAAGTTCCGTCACTGCTGCTTACTGAGGAACCAACGCTGTATTGCAGCGTATCTGTAAGTAATATACTGCTCCCAAAAATTAGGGGATATTTAACTATGGGAGAATTTAATTTTGAAGTATATCCTTATTGTGTAAGCAGTATACTTTAATTCCTACATACTACTGTTCCTACTCAAATGTTTCACTCATTCCTGAGCATATTGATTCACCTCTTACCCACTTACACCATTTCACAGTTATGACCGCCTCCTGCGTATCCGTGCTCTCAGATGGGAATATGGAAGTGTGTTGCCAACAGCAATTCGGTTCCACATGTGTGCAGAGGAGGTAATACTGCATTATTACTACTAATAGAATGTTTTCCTGTCTTGATTCAATAAATAATTTCTTCAGTTGGAGTGGTTTAATCAGTACAAGAAGTCCTTAGCCACATACATGAGGTCACTTGGAGGAGACGAGGGATTAGACATAACACAAGACATGAAACCCCCCAAGAGTTTGTATATTGAGGTAAGAAAACCTTTACAGCTTATGGTCAATCTCAAGCTACTGTGACCCATGACTACAATGGGTGGTATCATAATCTAAAAATTTAAGTCACAGTATTTTCCTCTTCCTTATGTCTCCTCAGGTACGCTGTTTAAAAGACCACGGAGAGTTTGAGATTGATGATGGCACAGTTATTCTCTTGAAGAAAAATAGTCAGGTATCATCATGGCTACTTCACTGTATGATCATATGTTAAGTCCTAGTCGCTTAATAGTGCTTCACACAACTCTGCCCACTTCAGAACACTGTATGAGTTTATACAGTTGATTCCGGTTAAAAAGGACCAGCCGCTTATTCGGACCAAATCCTAAATTACCGAAACAAATCCTATTATATACGTGGAATGTTATTCGCTTATTTGGACCAAAATTCAGTTTAATCGGACCATAGAACGTGTACAGTATGTAATATATAATCGTCTCTGGCATCACTACCCAAAAAACTCAGGAGTTTCTCCCCAGCCCTCTACTGCCACCTACAGGTCTTTACCTAACATTTCCATTTACTACAAAAAAAGCCACAGCTAAAGCGCGTCAAATCACACTGGTTAAGTTCTTCAAACGTTGACTGGAATTTAGTAAGAACTTGTTTTTTACAGTATTATTCTTCGCATGCTGAGTAAGCAACAGTAGTTCTTGTTTATACGTTTGCTATACGTGTAAATCGCACAATTAAGGTTTAATAAACATTTAATATGTTACATAGCATGTCCCGTCTTGTAACATAGGGCATGTTTGTTTAATCGGACCAGCCGGTTACTGGGACCAAAACAATTGCGTCCCGATGTGGTCCCATTAACCGGAATAAACTGTATCCCCTAATTTTTGTGAGCAGTATATCTAATAAACCAATCACATGGCAGCCACTCAATGCATTTTTCTTGGCACACTTTGGGCACCTCAATACAAATGGAGCATCTTTAAAATACCACATCCTACTTTAGTATTGCTGATTGTTGATTGTGTCCATCCCTTTATGACTATGGTGTACCATCTTCTGTTAGCTACGTCCAGCAGGATAACATGACATGTCACAAAACTCAAATCATCTCAAACTGGCTTTTTGAACATGAAAGTGAGTTGACTATATTCAAATGGTCTCCACAGTCACCAGATCTCAATCCAATAAAGCACATTTTAGAAGTGGTGGAACGTGAGACTGGCATTATGGATGTGCAGATGACAAAACTGCAGCATTTCATGGACCAAATTCTTTGAAGAATGTTTCCGGCACCTTGTTGAATGCCATAAAAATTGTGGCAGTTTTGAAGGTAAGAGGCAAGTGACTGGTGAGTGTATAGCTTCAGATAGTGAGAATACTTATTTGGTGCAAATGATTGAGTAGATCATACTCTCTAGACCAACATGAGATGGTTTCACAGACAGCGTAATTTAACATAAATTGATCAAATATACTGTATGTCTGAGTTACGTGGGCCAGGACCGCAAACCATTAGCTCTTGCCTCGAGTTATTTAAAATATTTATAACACTGCTATTAATCCCTAATGCTGGCAACTTGATACGCAACGCATTGGTAATTGTTTCGCAATGATACTTCTACAAATTAGTTTAGTTCTTAATAACCTACTTTATTTAAAGAGGAAAGACTGAGTTGTTACATAGATTTGCTACTTACAATAATACTATTGCAAAACTCTGAGACTCTGAGAAATGTTGATTTTCCCTAAGATGCACTTTTGCTCAAAAAAGTAAAAAACATTTAGTCAAAGGATTAACTAGGTTTGTGCAGTACAACAAGCCAACTGGTGAGCAAAGAACTAAGCATTCGTCTTCAGTCAGTTTTTTGCTCGCCATCCTAATGCTCGGCTATGCATTATTTTGTTACTGGTGGACTAGTTTGAACAAATGCATAGAGTTATGAATTCCCAGCGTTAGTGTACTTATTTACTATTAAATTTATTTTTTCTTTTGTAAACTCTACAAAGCTATGTTGTTATATAAGCAGTATGTTAATGTAAAAGTGTCACACTTTTTGTTAATTAAATTAAGGAATATGCATACAGAGCAAAATGTTCATGTTTTTTGTATTACTGTATAGCAAAGCAGGAGTGATCATTGAGTGATTGAAATGACTGATAATTCTGATTGACAGATGCCAAAAATGTACTGATTGTACTGAGACAATATTAAAAACACAGAAGATCAGTGAGTGAACCAGTTTATATAGGTGAGGGAATATACAGGTAGCATATTTTCGGCGGGCCAAGATGGGTCAAGGAAAGAAAACCATTTTATTGTAATTTGCATTTAAATACACGGACATGTGAACTGGAATAGATACATATGTTCCTCCAGTCTTGGGACTTTGGTGGTTCAGTGGTAAAGGTCTTTGGACTGTGGACAAGAAGGTCCAGGATTCAAATCTAATCTCAAAATCTAATCCCAAACTGCTACTGTTGGGTCTTTGAACCAAGCCCCTAACCCACAATTGTTTTCATTCTACCACTTGATAGCAAATCTGGGTAAGAGTGTATGTTAAATGCTGTAAATAATTAACAATTTACAATGTAACTTTCAAACATAGTTTTGTCTGACGTTCCTTCTCACTTTATTCAGTTATGTTCTATTTTTAGCTTTAATCAAGTTGGATGTTGATCTAAGCTTACCGGTCAAGTGCTATAAGTCGTTCTTAAAAAGTGGAAAAAGGATAACCTAGAGATGGCTAAGTGGAAACGTGAGTGGTTTTAATGCTGCAAGACCACAAAGTTGAAATTATTGGTAATAACAATGGTGTGAACAGATGTGGGTATGTGGGTCTTGTCATTTTGTGAATCATAGGTGTTTTCTTTGCTTTTGTCATGGCTCTGATGCATTGCCCTGATTCATGTGGGTGTTTGATGAACAATTTCCAGGGAAAGCAACCCAACCTTCGTGCTCCTAACAGTGCTTAAGTACAGTCAAAGCTGTGACCCTTTCACCTAAAGCAAACAGATTTCCTTTTCATAGAACACTTCAACAAGACACATTAATAATCACTCAACAGAGCCTTAAGGGAGTAAATATTTGGTTTCATGGATGTCTAGCAGAAGGCTGTAATAGCACACTGTCATGATGATCAAAGATTGACCTCTATAAGCTTTTATCTGGGTAAATCGTTCAGTGCCGCTGGGTGATCCACCCCACCTAATCCTCCCTATTTCATTTCCTATTGGCCAGGTGGTTCTGCGAGGGGCGGGAGCTACATCACTGTCCCGATATTCAGATTTGTCAGGATGGTGACCTGCACACGCTGGTGATTGCTGAGGCTTTCGAGGACGATACTGGCAGGTACACCTGCGTAGCCTCCAACGCTTTGGGAGCAGACAACACATCTGCTGAGGTCTACATCGAAGGTGAGGATACTGTGTGGACACACACACATACACAAACAGTAGATTGTATGTTTTAGTTATGGTATAATGACCATATATAACATATTGTTAATGACTGGATCCATAGATTTCAAACTTGGAATCATCAATCCAAAAAGTATTTGCAAGCTTTAGTATATCTTATTCTTTTCACGCAGTGCCCCTTCCAAAAAAAGTAGTTTCTTGGCTGCTACCAAAGATGCCAGATGCTGCTGTTGCTCAAGTGTAAGGAGAGGTCACACAAAATACTTACCACTGTAGCTTATAGAAGTTACTTTTTTTAGTACTACTATTATTATTTTATTTATTTTTATTACAAATTTGTATTACAATTCTTGTATTGTCTGGTTATATTCTAAATAAAGAGATATATATATATATATGGTCATTAAACTATTGCTGAACAAAGGCATATCTAATCTAATGGTGATCTAAATCTTACACGGTACTGAATGTCCATTTGTTTTTTCTCTTTATACAGGTGCTTCATCTTCAGACTCAGACGGGGAAGGATCTGTGTCCAAATCTAAGTCAGGAACCATGCCACAGTAAGTTTTTCATGAGAACATTATCTGCTTCACTGGTTATCTGGGCCTTGATCTAATTAAAGCAGATCATAAATGTACTGCCAGCATGGCTATCCATTAAAGCAGGGAAATAATAATCTACATGATAAATAAGATCTCAGCTCTGTGTAGATACACTTGAACACAAGTATACACACTTTCTTACTTCTGTACTTCTTATCACTATCTAGCAGCCTGTCATTTTTGCTGATCTTGCATAAGCTGTCTTCCTTCCTATATCAAATCATCTCTCCATTCCCCTTGCTTTCAGGGACTTGTCTATTGATGGGCATTTTGCTCACCTGGAAAAATCATCCAATGAAAACTTTAATAATATTGATATTCATAGCCGTGGTTATAGTAATCTATAGTTTGGTCATTGGTCACCATACTAATGTTTTCCTATTGGCCATTTTAAAATTGTGGACGTTCTCTTTCAATCCTCCTTTATTACCAAATAGTTTGTAGCTAGCTGCTCTTAGCAATCCAATTCAATTTGTTCTCTTTCAATCCTCCTTTATTACCAAATAGTTTGTAGCTAGCTGCTCTTAGCAATCCAATTCAATTTGTTCTTTTTTGTTCATGCTCTTGCTGTTCTCCAGTTTCACACATGACATTAGGCCAGCTAGCAAGCCAAATCCATGCTAGCTATAGCTAATTTGTTGCTAGTCACTAGAGTTGGCTCATTCACTGAAGAGCTGGCTCTGGGTTCGTGTAAAACAGTACAAGATTTGCATTGCTATTGCTTCCAAAGCTTCTTACTGAAAAAATACACAGCAAATTTTCAGCCTTTTTTTGAACTACCACATTTGTAGTATATGTGGTAACATATTACCATTGACAGTAATCTGGACACAGTTCCATGTGGTAAAGGACAGTGGTAAAATTTTCACAGTAAACACACAAATATATTCCAAGACCACAAGGCATGACAGGGCGTTGTACCAAAACTAAGCTACAATTTTTGAACAGGGGCGAAATACAGTACAGTGTGATTCTGGTTACTCACGCTTTTTGTGGTATTCGTGCGCAAGTGGAAAATGAGGTATTTTGGAATTCATGTCTTCACTGGCATCACCTAACCACAAACTCCTCCCACTGAAAAAGTAGTTTCATCTGAAATGTGGGATTATACGTTTAAATCGATACAATTATATATAATCAGATAATTATATGTTATATATAATTACACATGATTGAGAGAAAGAAAACTGAAAACGTGTTGCCTGTTATACTGGCTCCTGGAAAGTTAAGCTGCAGTTATGCCAGCTTTTTGTCAGTGAAATATTGCTGGCAAAAATAATTGCTATTGAAAACGCTGTCGTCAGCAGTTACGTGTTGCAAGCGTTCTGTGTGAACAAATTACCCAATTGTCAGTCAAGCAACTTCACTGAACAAGTTCAGTTCGGTTGACCAGTTGCAGGGGCCTTTAAGGGATGTATTAGCACAATACATTCAAAATGATGGACGCAAACAGTGTTCATATATAAGGTTACACACAGTAACATCAGCATATTGTAACCACCCTTTGTTTCTACACCCACTGTTCAATATCTAAACTTTGTTTACCATATACAATCATTTTCTCTACATACTTTGTCAGTCTCTTTTTACCATGTGAAAGTTTATTGGTCAAGACTCCCATAGTCTGACCACCATAGTGCAACCACAAATCGGATTTTTCTTAGCACTGCAGTGACACGGTGATGTGGTGGTGGCATGTTAGCATATGTTGTTGTAGTGTGAATGGATCAGACACAGCAGTGCTGCTGGAGTTCTTAAATCCCTTTGTCCCTGAAACTGAAATATCCAGCCAGCAGTGTCCTATGAGCACTGATGAAAGATTAGAGGATGACTAACACAAACTGTGCAGCAACAGATGAACTTCTGTCTATGAATTTATATCTGTAAAGTGGACCAACTAGGTAGGAATGTTTAATAAAGTGCACAGTGAGTGAACACAGTGTTTAATAACTCCAGCAGAGTTTATATAGCTGATATAGTGGACAGTGAGTGTAGAAATGGAGGCGTGATCCTAATATTCTGACATGGCTGTGTAAAATATATCCAAACCCAAAGTATTACATACAATGAGAGTCTCAATGTCTTTTATTCATTATGATTGATAGGTCTGGCAGGATGGCAAAACTAAAGTGCATTGCTAAGAAACGCCCATGAAATAAAACTTTGTGTATATGTAGGCGTTGTTTTTCTGGCCCTAAATTCATTTCCAATTGTCGAATTGCATTTGCAGCACAGGCGTAACCAGAGTTAATTCCTGAATTTGAAGAAGCCACAGCGTTAAATGCTAAGTAATTACCAAATTGCTAACCACACCACAATGAACTTTCTATTGCCTCAACTTGGTCATTCTTGTTTCTTAAGAGGACAGACGTTTCTGGTGTGACCGCAGCTTTACAGTTCAGTAAAAACTATTGAAGTGATTTTATTGTAGAGTCATAGCTTAATCTTGTGCCAAAAAAAAAGCTTTTTAAAGCTAATCTGAAACAGATTGAACAGACAGCCACTATCTACAATGCTCCAACATAAGCAACAAGACACCAAAAATATCAGCCTAAAATGATGGTTCTGTTGCAGGACAAAAACATGTCCTAAAATGCACAAAATATTCGGAATATAGTGGATTCCAATTTAATGAGCCTTGTAGATCCGCAGCCTGCCATAAAGTATTAATAGGCCGAGACTGACCTCAAGCAGTCATCGGTCTTTGTCTTTGAAGTGCCATTAGCCACAATGAAGCATGAACCCTGTTGCTTTTGCTTTTAGATGAAGCACAGGAGTTTTGATGTCAGGGAAATTGATGTCTCAAGGCAAGATAGTAAACAGACTGAATTGGAGCCGACAATGCTCTTATGTGTAGTCATGACAATACTGGAGTGCCTGAGTAATGCTGATACGTTTCCTCAGGGTTCAGAAAAAAACAGCCTCAGTGTCCTTGACCATTCGTTCTTCCTCACCGAAGAGCCCAGATAAACCGGCACTCCGCTCCACACTCCTTCAGCCATTATCCAGTCTGACACAAAGAGTGAGACACACATACACAATATACAGCGATACATTTAATTTTGTATGGAAAAGAGACAAAAGAAAGACTTATGTTGCTTCCTTATAGGTCCAGAGTCCAGTTTCCTTACAATATGGTGTTGATGGGATTCTTACAGCAGCACCTACTTTTACTAAGGTAAAACATATACGCTATTCTCTGTCAAACTAAAGATTTGAGAACCCCTTATGTGTTACTTTCTCACATTACTTACCAAGGTCACATTGCGATCTTTGCAAAACACCCACCCCTAGTACTGTATTTTTTTTATTTGTATACGGTTTGTCTTATTGGGGATTGATTAGTTTATTGGCTGTGCTATGGGGGCATGGCAGTTAAGGTACTGGTCTCTGACAGAAGAGCTCAAGTCCCAGAACTGCTAAGCTGAACCCACTAAACAATTCATTTACTTGCTTGGTTTGTACATTGTAAGCTTGAATAAGTTATTGGTTGCTCTGGATAAGGGTGTCTGCCAAATGGCTAAATGTAGCCACATGGCTTTTTGCAGCATTTTCCATCTTAAAGCAAGCTATAATTATTATTAAAGCTTATTACGAACTGTTTGTCATATGAGTAGAGCATTCTTGAGAATGTTTTTAAAGCACAGCGCATACGCACTCACAAAAATGAGGGGATATTTAATTATGGGATATTTCATTTTGAAGTATCCCCTAATTTTTGTAAGCAGTATGTAATCCACACCTGCAATATTGAATCATTTGACTTCTGTAGAAGTCGTTAGCTTAGAGGTTAACCAATTTTTTCCAGTCTGGACTGTGCATTAATCAGTGTGTTCGCAAGAGACAGGAAATGTATAGATTGCTGTGTGTTACTAGTATAGATAGATATTTGGCATTTTAAATATAATGACGTGGAAGAAGATGAGACCACATTTTATGGGTAATTAAGGCTGAAATCCTGGTAATCCAAAGGATTAGAAACTTAACTTGCAACATTATACTTTGTGTGTAATAGGGCTGTGCATAATTATGTATTCTTATTTCATCATACGAGTGTTTTATGGCATCGATTAAATTTTATGATTGGCTATAAATAATGCTTTCATTTGTTTAAGATAACAATCCCAGTTTCATGTCTTATTTAGACTTCTCATTGCCGTCTCTAACGTTTTTCTTTTTTTTTTTTAACATTGATTTTTATCAATTTGAACTTGATCAGATTTCTTGATCTTAATTTTGAAAAAAAAGCCAAATTCCAAATGCTAGACCCTGCTGTATACATAACCAATTAAATGATCAGGTACCTACAAACTGATAATGATAACATGTGTAAGCGAGAGATTGTGTGAGAGATTTCTCAGTCTTACTCTGTCTATTCTTCTCTGTCTATAGGTGTTACAGGATGCACAGGCATGCGAAGGGCAGGTGGTAGTTCTGGAGTGTAGAGTGAGAGGCAGTCCCCCACTTCAGGTTCAGTGGTTCCGGCAGGGTCACGAGATCCAGGACTCTCCTGACTTCCGCATTCTACAGAAAAGTGGGAACATATCAACAACATACTTAAAAATGTCTTTGAGTGATGAACAGTTCTCTGTTTATGGTGCAGTTAAAGCTTTTAGTATAATTTTGTCAAATATACAGTGTGGCCCAAATGTCTGAGACCACAAGTAAAGAATCTTGTTTGGTTCATTGTGGGGAGGCATTCACAAACCCCTATCAGATTTAGATCATTCATAGATCATTAGATCATTCATAACATTATAAGATGCTCTTTCAAAAATGGTCTGAACACCATACCACACGGCTCACAAAAATCAGGGGATATCTTATTATGGGATATTTCATTTTAAAGTATTCCCTCATTTTTGTAAGTATATGTACCGTACTTAGCAAAGCTATATGCAGTATCCCATGTTATTGACCAAAAAGTCATGATACTGCAGTAGTCCTGTCATAGTAGACTGTCACTGACATATTGATTTTCTTTTTTTAACTATTAAACCTCATTTATGGAATGGGAAACACATATTTTATGTGACAATGCATCATTTTGCTTTGCAAAAGACACAGTTCTTGTTTTTCCACTAGCCGAGGAACTTGTGGAGTCCGTGCCACTTAGAGTGTGTATTGTCATTACAGCAAAAGGTGGAACATACCAAATACTAATATATTTTGAAATCTAAGGGAGTGAAAAGTACCTAAACTAAAATGACTTCTGTGTTCTCCCGTGATACTGGCAGCTTTACATAATATAAGAGGGAAATGGTGGCAAATGTTTCATTCAGTGTCTAGCCAATCAGGACAAGATTGCATCTATACTTCATTGTCTATCATTTTTCTTATGTATTTAGAAAGGTCTTTTGACACAAGCATTTTGGCATTCCAGTTTAGACAGTGTTTGAGTGTTTAGACAGAGAGTGTTTGTTGCCTTGCCTTTGAAGACAACACTGAATTGGGAGCCTATGTTTGGGTTTTGAGTTGCAAGTCAGCAGCAGCTTCAGCAAACTTCAGACAAAATAGAGAAGGAATGTGTATAGCTATGGCATATAAACAAGACTGCCACATTAAGACAGTGTTTCTCTTTCTCTCCTCTCCAGAACCAAGAACTACAGCAGAACCTGGTGAGTGTCCCTACTACAAGAACTACACCAGAATAAGCTATCACACACAAGCTCGGATGATACACTTTTTAACATACCTATTCTCTGAACTGCAACACATGTACAGTAACTGTGTGATGCAATGCAGTCTGTTGTGATGTCATCAAACATGAACCATGTTTTGGGTCAGAGCTCAAACCCAATGACAGACCATATGCGGAAACGATTAGGAGTGAAAACTAACACACATTTCCTGGGGAAAGGGTGTGTGAGTTGTGGAGACACACAGTGAGTGACGCACCTGTCTGCGTATGTAGTTGTGAGTGTGTGTGTATACAGCTTGCAAACTGCTGTGTCTGAATGCCTTCACCCTGGTAGGTCCGTCATCACTGCTGAATCACACATATTTCTGTCATTCATTTGTCTGCTTTGCCTCAGCAGTCTATCAGTGCTTGTTATTCACACTCTCACCCGATCTCAGCTACCGAGACACACCTAATAATTCATACAAAGGTGTGCTAATCCGGCAATGGTCAGTTCATGTAGACAATAATAACATTAGTCTCAGAACACTATGGATTTCAGGTTACATTGTCCTAATGTTTAAAATCATTGTTATAATCATTAAATGATTATTGGACTCATGATTATAACGTCTCTGTCTGGCTTGCCAGAAGAGATTTGTACTCTGGTGATAGCTGAAGCATTTCCTGAAGATGGAGGCCTGTTCTGCTGTAATGCTACAAACCAGTACGGCTCAGACAGCTGCAGCGCTCAGCTCACCATAACACCAGGTAACAGTTCATTCAGTTGGATTGCTTATGCTTTTTTCATCACTAAGACAACTGAATGGACTCTACACAAATGTAATAACAATGGTAATTTGAGCTTCTAAAAGTAATAAATATGTACATTTAAATATGAAACAGTTACACACCTAGCAGCACATCCAATATGAAACATTAACACATTACCAACATTCAGAAATGAAACAAACCAGCTTTTAGTCCACTGACTTTGTGGTCTACAAACGGAATATTAAACTACATAAACATGAAATATGCAGTGAGTAGAACAGGATTTAGATGGCCCAGACAGGCCACCAGTAGAGAGGATTGTTTGGTCCACCTTCAAAAAGAGCAGCTCCCACAGTTTCAGTGTCTACCAATCAAACACAGGTGGCACCTTCACTAAACACTCCTGTCACTTCTAGGACCATTTCCACCTTATGTCCTTACTGTTCGCTATCCAGTGCTTCTAAAACCTCCTAACAGCTACTGTAGAATGGTCTAGATTTCGGGCAATTTATCAAAACGATTATCCTTTTTCTCTCCGTCCAATGATACCTCCCCACAAAGTCTGTAAACTCAGCAAAATGTCTTTGAGTGCATCAGAGAGGCATGTTTAGCAGTCAACAATCGCTCACGAAGAGGAACGCTATCCAAAAGTAGTCTCTGACGGCCTTTCTATAGGGTAACAGGGGAAGCAATTTTACGTCGTCTTGTGGCAAAACCCAGTGTCTAATCAGACCATATCAATAAACATTTAAATATGTACTTCACGCTGAGGTTTGGTTTAATCCGGCATTTCTATCTGAGTAAGTTATTAAAATAAAAGGAAGTTGACCAGACAACATGAAATATCTTGGAATCAAACTGTCTGCAATGAAATAAATATCAAATCAAATTTAAGAAACTCTATGTCAGAAACGGGAGGAATCCCGGAGATCTACGCGAGTCCATTCCTGGAACACGCCAAATCCCCAGGACCCCCCCACGTTTCCACAAATGAGGGCGTCCTGAAGATCTTTGCGCGTCCATTCCTGGACGCGCCAGATCCCCAGGAAAACCCCCATTTGGAATTAAAAGCCGGAGCCCAAGATGCAGAGATCCACAGACAGACACCCAATAAGAAAAACACAAAACATTTATTCAACTCACACCGACAAGACGCAAAAAATACCCCCAGTCCGAGTCGACCCAATCCCCCTGGTCCGTCCAGAAAAACCGAGATCCGCCCAGGTGGGGCCTC
>JAUZSU010164550.1:0-13592 GCA_034780255.1 Parotocinclus maculicauda | reverse complement strand
ATAAATGACACAAACCATGTACCGCCATGAAATAGCCTAAATGTGCTGAAATGGCGTAAAACACAAACAAACAAACAAACATCAGACCAGCCAGCATTCTCAGATTTTCTATTCTTTCATTTTGGTGAGCCCATGTGAATTGTAGCCTCTGTTGCCTGTTAACTGACAGGAGTGGCATTAGGTGTAGTTTTCTGCTCCTGTATACCAACTGCTGTTTAATGTGTTATGTAAGGGATGGTTTTCTGCATATTTTGGTTGTAATTGGTGGTTATTTGAATTGGTGTTGCCCCCTCCATCAGCTCAAACTAGTCTGGCCATTCTCCTCTGATCAGTTTTTTTTGCACAGGGGACTTTCCCACTGGATAGTTTCTATTTTGTTGGGAAAAAACTTTAAATCAACTTTCTTCCATATAATGCTTGGTTTGAACTTCATCAGGTCATTTTGAACATGTTCACATACCTAAATGCGTTGAGTTGCTGGCTGGCTGATATGTGAGGAGCTCTGGCAAAAGCAGCAATACTTTTTTCCCCCAGAAAATCTCACATTTGAAAAAACACAGATACTCTTCAACCTCAACCTGCCACAGCTCAACACCTGCAGATGAGACACCCTTTCACTGGTCATGTTCTGGATACAAATATATTTTGCTTGGTGGATTCTAATATTGTGGTCAAGGCTGGGCACCAATCACTATCTAGACCGGATGGGTAGGTTAAATGCTACAAATTAGCATGTTTAAGGATCCAATTTTGTTTGGATTTTATTAATTTGTTAAACCCTTTATCAGCTTGATATCAGTTACTTAGATGCCTCCTTTGACTAGGGCTTCGGGGGATTTCTTGTTTTGTCTGGCCGGTAACTTTGCCTCTACCTACTACTGAATGTCACGATGGCCTTTGTGCTTGCAAGACAAAGCATGTAATACCTTATGGTGTTAATCACATCATTGTACACTGCCTGACTAACCCGTTCCAATTTTCTATTTTGCTGCATAATTATGACTTAATACATCTAATTTTAAACACATCTGATATTCCTAATAGCAGATGTCGAGCAAAAGTATGTGAAACTTTTCTTTCAGTGTCTAGTGCGATTCCCCCTTTGCACAAATAACTATGACTAAACATTTCCAGTAACTGTTCAGTTATGCACTATGGGTTGAAGGAATTTTTGCCCGGTCCTCTGTACAGAGTAACTTTGGCTGTGAGATGTTGGTGGGACTGATTCCACAATATTTCTGTTGGATTAAGGTCAGGACTTATCCATCACAAAACATCAACTTTATTCATCTTCAGCCATTTTGTTAGAATTATTTGTGTGCTTAGGACCATTGTCTTGCTGCAGTCCATCCACAGGCAGGTGTCCAGACATTTTTCTTTAGACTTGCTGGTGTAATTCAGGGTTAATTGTTTCATCAATATTGGCATGCTGTCGATTATTTTACAGGAAAGTTTTAGCCTAGCAGAATAGGTATTGGACTCTGGACCAGAAGGTCAAATCCAAACTTCCACTACCACTGTCCTTGATCAAGGCCCTTAACCCAATGTTGCTTGAATTGTGAGATTTGCTCTGGATAAGGGTGTCTGCTAAATTACATAAATCTAAATGTAAAAAGATGCAACACAACAGACCCAAACCATGATACTAATACCACAAGAGTCACTGTTGGGATATGGTTCCTATGCTAATATATTACATTCTGGTTTTATCCATCCAGTGGCATAATAGGAAAATAATTTCCCAATAGGAGTCTGGTTTGTCCACGTGTCCTATCCAACAGTATCCTTTTTGGTGAGAAATGACTTTCTCCTTGCAACAGTGCCATGCACACCATTGTTGTTCAGTTGGTGCACTCATGAACATTAACCAGTAAGTGAGAGCCAGGCATTGAGACTGGCCTTAAGCAGCTTAGAATGTACCCTGGGTTCCTTTGTGACCTTGCAGTGATCTATATTGGTTTACTGCTTGCTGGGAGAGTAACAAAGGTCTTAAATTTGATCAATTTGTAAGCAATCTGTCTAACTGAGGATCCTTGTGGATTGAAGGAGTCAATTCACCTTTTGATGATCATCAACAACACTTTTCCATAAAATCTGAAGTTGATTTGGTTAATGTTGAAAGGTTTCACAAACTTTTAAACACCACTTCAAGAGCATTTGCCCTGTTTCTGAAATGTCAAAATATTGGCCTGCATCAGTCAATAAAAAAAAACTAAGATTAAAAACTGAAAGGATAGTGCGAAACTGTCCAAAGACAACCAGTAGTCTGGGTAGAGGTCATATTGCATATTTACTCCTGGGCATATGGAACCTTTTTAACAAACAGAAACATTGTTAGCATTGTTTTATCATTCAGTTGTCTGCAATTGAATAAAATTGTAAATACATTGGTCATCGAGCAGAAACAAATGTAATAAAACAATGTAACCACTGCAACAATTTTTTAGACATGTTATTTTTGTATTCACAGCCTTGACCACTTATAATTAAGGTGTGGCATTAATAAACTACATGGTGAAAGTAAACAAGCAGGTGAGTGTATAGGTTATTATGGCAGCTGGATTAACAGTTCAGCATCAGATGACAGGAGTTAATAAGAGAATCTGAAAAAATCCAATGAATATATACAGAGACCAGAAATATTACAAAGCGAATCTCAAATTTTTGGTACCACATTAACTTAACAGTGTGAGGAAAATACTTAGTCCTTAGTTGTCAGAGGACAGTGTCAAATGTTATCCCTTTTGGCTGTCTTACTTTCTGTTTCCCCCCCATTCTACCTATGCTGTTTATTGTGAATTCTGCCAAAGTCTACATGTACACAAATTAACATCACTAACCACATATTCTTCCGGTTCCCAATACAGTCCTCACACTAAGCTGTTCTTCTAGTTCTAGCTAAACTTAAGCTGTTATAGGTGTAGTTCTAAAAATAGTTCTAGTCCTCATACTATTAATCAGGCCATATGAGATGGTAATACCTACCATTCCCCTTGTGTTAACGGCATATGCCATGCAACCACAACTTTCCAGTTGAGGACACGAGAAATTAATCTGTTTACTTAGTTTATTGGCCCTCCCAAGGTTTAGTCTTTAGAAAATTATTACATTTAGCTTTTCCTTGTCACAGCCAGGTTTGCTCATTGAGGTCTTTAGGCCCTAATATTTATCCAGCTGCTCTGATATAGTGCACTATAATATGCACTACAGAAATAAATCTGGCTTTGATTTTGAATTCCATCTCAACTTTACCAGGATTGAACCAGAATGGCTCAGTGTTTTTTATACTGGATCCCAATACCAAGTCACCTTGCTTTGATCATCACTTGTGGTAAGGTGTCAGTTATAGAGTTGTCTTGGTTTCCTGGCATGTAAAATCCAGAAGAATTCCAATGTCTCAGATCTCCTGAGAAAGAGATTGATTTTTTTTTTTCCTTATATCTGAGTGCCTCACTGGTGGGTGATGTCTTCCTGCACTTTTAAAACATACTGGCAGCTGTATTGGCATGCAGATATGAGGTTTATCATTAGACAGTCCATGAAAGGACTAAGTAAAACGCCTCATTACCGTATAATTAGGATTATTCTGAAATCGCTGAATTACCCTGGTTGCCACAACACTGAAATTACAGTACAGTTTGTGTGGTAAACAGTTTAACCTTTAGATTTTAACCTTTTGTTATAGATTATAACCTTACAAAAGTCACAAATAAGCAATTTATTTAAATAATACAACACTTTCCATAATCAAATATGTAACACGTTATATAATCCTAGGGCAACCTTCTAAAAATGCATTAAGCAAATATGATGGGTAACACTTTAAGGGTCACACACATAAGAACTCCTAAAGAAGCAATGATTTACTAATGCTTAACATTCATGTTTTACTGTACCTTTAATTTTTAACTGGATTCATATATTGCTTCAGCATTAAAGCATACAAGACACATGCTCACTTCATGCATAGCCATGATGACTCATGATGTATTATGTTTCTAAGGAATATTCACTTATGAAATACTGCATAAACTATTGCTATTTCATGTACCCTTGTAGTAAAGTGTTACCAAATTGTGTGGATGGAAACTGGTGTTCCACTTTTCCAGTGTTACACTGCTACCCTTCATTTTGTAGTTCTAAGGCATTTTAAGACCTTTTAGGTGGACCCTTACCAACAGCATACATAATCTACTGTATATAATTTTCTGTATTTAGTAAAAACTTTCATACAACTTAAGCTGGGCGACTAAAATATAAGGGGTTTCAATTAATGAACCTTTAAACCACAATCTTCTGATTAGTAGTGAAACTTAACTTATGAGCCACTCCTGTCCTGTATTGTTATTGCTATGTTTATTTACTAACTAAACATACACAAATTCACACGCCTAATTGGTGGTGTCAGCCGTTTTTACTGATAACAAATTAATTAAATAAAGCATACACACAGGTAATCTATAAAGACAAACAGGGCAGTTGAATCATCCACAACAATTCAGTTTATTTACTTTCTGCTGCCTATCTGATTCACAAGCAAAAATTTATCATGCAATTCCTTTACCCCAGGATCAACTGTACAACGATTTTCCTAGATATTCAGGCCTACAAACATTTACAGCATTTAGCAGACCACATCTTGGGACATTTACAGCATTTAGCAGACGCCCTTATCCAGAGCGACTTTCAGCTCAAACAGTCTTATAATCCAAGCAATCTTGGGTTAAGGGTCTTGCTTAAGGACCCAACTATGGCAGCTTTGGCGGAGCTGGGATTTGAACCCTGGACGATGAGGTCCAGAGTCCAGTACCTTAACCGCTTGGCCACCACAGTCCCGAATACTCACTCATGAAATGCTGCATAAACTAATGCTATTTTATATACCCGTATAGTAAAGTATTACCAAACATTTTGCTTTGCATTATTGACATCTTTTGTTCTGAACTACTCAACTGCATGTCAGCCCATGTCTTCAGCATCATGGAGCATGGTACATCCTTCTCTGAAGCTTATCTGAATTAGCTTTCTGCACCAGTAAGAAATGATCAGTGTCTCCCGTGAACAGAGGGATAATACCTAGGATAACGCTTCTATCCTCTACAATCAAGCTTCACCTGAAATTTAAACACATTTAGTCAACTTATCCTCACCTTTTAGTATAAGGTATTCTGTAAGTGCCCTTAGCATGTGCCCTGGTTTATGTTTCTCTGTTGCGTAGATGCAGCACTGTTGCCATGAACCCCATCCACAGAGCCTCTACGTCACCTCACCTGCACCTCCAACATTTCCTAACTAAGTGTTGTGAACTGCAAGACTGTGATTGGTCTGCTCTACATTATTACCAGTACTCCGCTTTTCTGGTTTGTTCTATATACAAGACGCCATTTGTAAACCCTAGCTAGAGTTGCATTATGAGATGGATTAAATTAGGGAATGTCTGACTGGAGTGGTAAGGATGAATGAACAGCTCTATAATTCTTCCTCCAGGAATTATAAGGTCAGTCAGAAGCGAATTCAAGGAGGAAGATCGCACAAACCATTGTTCTCTACTTTGCCTAGACTAATTAAAAGGGCATACAGACCACCTTCTTCTCTTTCGTTTGCCTAGCATTTTTATTATAAGCTTTTGTTGTTTAATATTGATCAGCTCCAACAACATCAACATTTCCATCGTCACGCTTGCCGTTATGACAAAACCCTTAGACACTCCCTAGCTTTGCGACTGTGAATTACTGCGTGGCGCTATGACATCAACGCAGAACTATTAATTAAAAACGATAGTGTCGAGGCGACCAAGTTGTCTTTATGTTAACGTGACGGAGAAGCATAAACCAAGCTTTAGTCCCTGGTTAGAGTTAGTATCTAGTCTGAATAATAACAAATTCTTACAGATCAAATATTTACACCATGGCTTCTGCAACTGATGCCTTCGATAATAACAAATGACTACATGTAAATCTAAATTATTGTGGGACCAAGAGAAGTGCATGTGCTGCATATTCAACTTGCATAAATGTTATATAGGTAAAACCTGTACTAAATGTATCTTTAGATATTATAGTTAGAATGAGATGGTTATTTTCTCTATATCAGTGCAGATACACCCAGCTGTACTGATATTTTATGTGTAAATGTGAGCAGTGTAATAACTTCTACTACCACATCAGTTACATTATGTGGTCCACAAATCATGTATACCAAACACTCCTGTGGGTCGCATGCCAACTATTGACTGAATGTTTCTCTGCTTTTTGCTTTTTTTTTGGCCAGTAACTTGGCAGTGGGCATATTTTGGAGATACAGAATCTGTTGATTCTCTCTCTCTCTCTCTCTCTCTCGCTTTCTCTCTCTCGCTTTCTCTCTCTCTCTCTCTCTTTTTCACTTACACAAATTACATTGTGTGCGTGTGTAAAACTAGTCAAGTCAACTTTATTAATATAGCGTTTTTTACAATGGAGCCTCAAAGCATCTTTACAATATTATATTATCTTAAAAGGCCATGCCAAAATTGAGCAGGGTAACAGTGGAAAGGAAAAACTCCCTAAATGTTGAAGGATGAAACCTTGCGGGGATCAACATTTAAAAAGGTGCCAAACGTCCTTCTGTGTCTTAGATGTTACCTTCTACCTTGCCCATCTTATGTTTGGACTGGTGACTGTTCTAACTTAGTTGATGTGTTTAGATATGTGCTTCATGCAAGTTAGTTGTGTTTGTGTGTATGAATGTGCTACTTATTTGTAACAAGCTGTAAGTAACGTTCAAACGTGAATATACAAGTAGTGCAGGGAACAATACTAGTATTGTTCCCTGCACTACTTGTATATTCACGTTTGAACGTTACTTACAGCTTGTTACAAATAAGTAGCACATTCATACACACAAACACAACTAACTTGCATGAAGCACATATCTAAACACATCAACTAAGTTAGAACAGTCACCAGTCCAAACATAAGATGGGCAAGGTAGAAGGTAACATCTAAGACACAGAAGGACGTTTGGCACCTTTTTAAATGTTGATCCCCGCAAGGTTTCATCCTTCAACATTTAGGGAGTTTTTCCTTTCCACTGTTACCCTGCTCAATTTTGGCATGGCCTTTTAAGATAATATAATATTGTAAAGATGCTTTGAGGCTCCATTGTAAAAAACGCTATATTAATAAAGTTGACTTGACTAGTTTTACACACGCACACAATGTAATTTGTGTAAGTGAAAAAGAGAGAGAGAGAGAGAGAAAGCGAGAGAGAGAAAGCGAGAGAGAGAGAGAGAGAGAGAGAATCAACAGATTCTGTATCTCCAAAATATGCCCACTGCCAAGTTACTGGCCAAAAAAAAAGCAAAAAGCAGAGAAACATTCAGTCAATAGTTGGCATGCGACCCACAGGAGTGTTTGGTATACATGATTTGTGGACCACATAATGTAACTGATGTGGTAGTAGAAGTTATTACACTGCTCACATTTACACATAAAATATCAGTACAGCTGGGTGTATCTGCACTGATATAGAGAAAATAACCATCTCATTCTAACTATAATATCTAAAGATACATTTAGTACAGGTTTTACCTATATAACATTTATGCAAGTTGAATATGCAGCACATGCACTTCTCTTGGTCCCACAATAATTTAGATTTACATGTAGTCATTTGTTATTATCGAAGGCATCAGTTGCAGAAGCCATGGTGTAAATATTTGATCTGTAAGAATTTGTTATTATTCAGACTAGATACTAACTCTAACCAGGGACTAAAGCTTGGTTTATGCTTCTCCGTCACGTTAACATAAAGACAACTTGGTCGCCTCGACACTATCGTTTTTAATTAATAGTTCTGCGTTGATGTCATAGCGCCACGCAGTAATTCACAGTCGCAAAGCTAGGGAGTGTCTAAGGGTTTTGTCATAACGGCAAGCGTGACGATGGAAATGTTGATGTTGTTGGAGCTGATCAATATTAAACAACAAAAGCTTATAATAAAAATGCTAGGCAAACGAAAGAGAAGAAGGTGGTCTGTATGCCCTTTTAATTAGTCTAGGCAAAGTAGAGAACAATGGTTTGTGCGATCTTCCTCCTTGAATTCGCTTCTGACTGACCTTATAATTCCTGGAGGAAGAATTATAGAGCTGTTCATTCATCCTTACCACTCCAGTCAGACATTCCCTAATTTAATCCATCTCATAATGCAACTCTAGCTAGGGTTTACAAATGGCGTCTTGTATATAGAACAAACCAGAAAAGCGGAGTACTGGTAATAATGTAGAGCAGACCAATCACAGTCTTGCAGTTCACAACACTTAGTTAGGAAATGTTGGAGGTGCAGGTGAGGTGACGTAGAGGCTCTGTGGATGGGGTTCATGGCAACAGTGCTGCATCTACGCAACAGAGAAACATAAACCAGGGCACATGCTAAGGGCACTTACAGAATACCTTATACTAAAAGGTGAGGATAAGTTGACTAAATGTGTTTAAATTTCAGGTGAAGCTTGATTGTAGAGGATAGAAGCGTTATCCTAGGTATTATCCCTCTGTTCACGGGAGACACTGATCATTTCTTACTGGTGCAGAAAGCTAATTCAGATAAGCTTCAGAGAAGGATGTACCATGCTCCATGATGCTGAAGACATGGGCTGACATGCAGTTGAGTAGTTCAGAACAAAAGATGTCAATAATGCAAAGCAAAATGTTTGGTAATACTTTACTATACGGGTATATAAAATAGCATTAGTTTATGCAGCATTTCATGAGTGAGTATTCGGGACTGTGGTGGCCAAGCGGTTAAGGTACTGGACTCTGGACCTCATCGTCCAGGGTTCAAATCCCAGCTCCGCCAAAGCTGCCATAGTTGGGTCCTTAAGCAAGACCCTTAACCCAAGATTGCTTGGATTATAAGACTGTTTGAGCTGAAAGTCGCTCTGGATAAGGGCGTCTGCTAAATGCTGTAAATGTCCCAAGATGTGGTCTGCTAAATGCTGTAAATGTTTGTAGGCCTGAATATCTAGGAAAATCGTTGTACAGTTGATCCTGGGGTAAAGGAATTGCATGATAAATTTTTGCTTGTGAATCAGATAGGCAGCAGAAAGTAAATAAACTGAATTGTTGTGGATGATTCAACTGCCCTGTTTGTCTTTATAGATTACCTGTGTGTATGCTTTATTTAATTAATTTGTTATCAGTAAAAACGGCTGACACCACCAATTAGGCGTGTGAATTTGTGTATGTTTAGTTAGTAAATAAACATAGCAATAACAATACAGGACAGGAGTGGCTCATAAGTTAAGTTTCACTACTAATCAGAAGATTGTGGTTTAAAGGTTCATTAATTGAAACCCCTTATATTTTAGTCGCCCAGCTTAAGTTGTATGAAAGTTTTTACTAAATACAGAAAATTATATACAGTAGATTATGTATGCTGTTGGTAAGGGTCCACCTAAAAGGTCTTAAAATGCCTTAGAACTACAAAATGAAGGGTAGCAGTGTAACACTGGAAAAGTGGAACACCAGTTTCCATCCACACAATTTGGTAACACTTTACTACAAGGGTACATGAAATAGCAATAGTTTATGCAGTATTTCATAAGTGAATATTCCTTAGAAACATAATACATCATGAGTCATCATGGCTATGCATGAAGTGAGCATGTGTCTTGTATGCTTTAATGCTGAAGCAATATATGAATCCAGTTAAAAATTAAAGGTACAGTAAAACATGAATGTTAAGCATTAGTAAATCATTGCTTCTTTAGGAGTTCTTATGTGTGTGACCCTTAAAGTGTTACCCATCATATTTGCTTAATGCATTTTTAGAAGGTTGCCCTAGGATTATATAACGTGTTACATATTTGATTATGGAAAGTGTTGTATTATTTAAATAAATTGCTTATTTGTGACTTTTGTAAGGTTATAATCTATAACAAAAGGTTAAAATCTAAAGGTTAAACTGTTTACCACACAAACTGTACTGTAATTTCAGTGTTGTGGCAACCAGGGTAATTCAGCGATTTCAGAATAATCCTAATTATACGGTAATGAGGCGTTTTACTTAGTCCTTTCATGGACTGTCTAATGATAAACCTCATATCTGCATGCCAATACAGCTGCCAGTATGTTTTAAAAGTGCAGGAAGACATCACCCACCAGTGAGGCACTCAGATATAAGGAAAAAAAAAAATCAATCTCTTTCTCAGGAGATCTGAGACATTGGAATTCTTCTGGATTTTACATGCCAGGAAACCAAGACAACTCTATAACTGACACCTTACCACAAGTGATGATCAAAGCAAGGTGACTTGGTATTGGGATCCAGTATAAAAAACACTGAGCCATTCTGGTTCAATCCTGGTAAAGTTGAGATGGAATTCAAAATCAAAGCCAGATTTATTTCTGTAGTGCATATTATAGTGCACTATATCAGAGCAGCTGGATAAATATTAGGGCCTAAAGACCTCAATGAGCAAACCTGGCTGTGACAAGGAAAAGCTAAATGTAATAATTTTCTAAAGACTAAACCTTGGGAGGGCCAATAAACTAAGTAAACAGATTAATTTCTCGTGTCCTCAACTGGAAAGTTGTGGTTGCATGGCATATGCCGTTAACACAAGGGGAATGGTAGGTATTACCATCTCATATGGCCTGATTAATAGTATGAGGACTAGAACTATTTTTAGAACTACACCTATAACAGCTTAAGTTTAGCTAGAACTAGAAGAACAGCTTAGTGTGAGGACTGTATTGGGAACCGGAAGAATATGTGGTTAGTGATGTTAATTTGTGTACATGTAGACTTTGGCAGAATTCACAATAAACAGCATAGGTAGAATGGGGGGGAAACAGAAAGTAAGACAGCCAAAAGGGATAACATTTGACACTGTCCTCTGACAACTAAGGACTAAGTATTTTCCTCACACTGTTAAGTTAATGTGGTACCAAAAATTTGAGATTCGCTTTGTAATATTTCTGGTCTCTGTATATATTCATTGGATTTTTTCAGATTCTCTTATTAACTCCTGTCATCTGATGCTGAACTGTTAATCCAGCTGCCATAATAACCTATACACTCACCTGCTTGTTTACTTTCACCATGTAGTTTATTAATGCCACACCTTAATTATAAGTGGTCAAGGCTGTGAATACAAAAATAACATGTCTAAAAAATTGTTGCAGTGGTTACATTGTTTTATTACATTTGTTTCTGCTCGATGACCAATGTATTTACAATTTTATTCAATTGCAGACAACTGAATGATAAAACAATGCTAACAATGTTTCTGTTTGTTAAAAAGGTTCCATATGCCCAGGAGTAAATATGCAATATGACCTCTACCCAGACTACTGGTTGTCTTTGGACAGTTTCGCACTATCCTTTCAGTTTTTAATCTTAGTTTTTTTTTATTGACTGATGCAGGCCAATATTTTGACATTTCAGAAACAGGGCAAATGCTCTTGAAGTGGTGTTTAAAAGTTTGTGAAACCTTTCAACATTAACCAAATCAACTTCAGATTTTATGGAAAAGTGTTGTTGATGATCATCAAAAGGTGAATTGACTCCTTCAATCCACAAGGATCCTCAGTTAGACAGATTGCTTACAAATTGATCAAATTTAAGACCTTTGTTACTCTCCCAGCAAGCAGTAAACCAATATAGATCACTGCAAGGTCACAAAGGAACCCAGGGTACATTCTAAGCTGCTTAAGGCCAGTCTCAATGCCTGGCTCTCACTTACTGGTTAATGTTCATGAGTGCACCAACTGAACAACAATGGTGTGCATGGCACTGTTGCAAGGAGAAAGTCATTTCTCACCAAAAAGGATACTGTTGGATAGGACACGTGGACAAACCAGACTCCTATTGGGAAATTATTTTCCTATTATGCCACTGGATGGATAAAACCAGAATGTAATATATTAGCATAGGAACCATATCCCAACAGTGACTCTTGTGGTATTAGTATCATGGTTTGGGTCTGTTGTGTTGCATCTTTTTACATTTAGATTTATGTAATTTAGCAGACACCCTTATCCAGAGCAAATCTCACAATTCAAGCAACATTGGGTTAAGGGCCTTGATCAAGGACAGTGGTAGTGGAAGTTTGGATTTGACCTTCTGGTCCAGAGTCCAATACCTATTCTGCTAGGCTAAAACTTTCCTGTAAAATAATCGACAGCATGCCAATATTGATGAAACAATTAACCCTGAATTACACCAGCAAGTCTAAAGAAAAATGTCTGGACACCTGCCTGTGGATGGACTGCAGCAAGACAATGGTCCTAAGCACACAAATAATTCTAACAAAATGGCTGAAGATGAATAAAGTTGATGTTTTGTGATGGATAAGTCCTGACCTTAATCCAACAGAAATATTGTGGAATCAGTCCCACCAACATCTCACAGCCAAAGTTACTCTGTACAGAGGACCGGGCAAAAATTCCTTCAACCCATAGTGCATAACTGAACAGTTACTGGAAATGTTTAGTCATAGTTATTTGTGCAAAGGGGGAATCGCACTAGACACTGAAAGAAAAGTTTCACATACTTTTGCTCGACATCTGCTATTAGGAATATCAGATGTGTTTAAAATTAGATGTATTAAGTCATAATTATGCAGCAAAATAGAAAATTGGAACGGGTTAGTCAGGCAGTGTACAATGATGTGATTAACACCATAAGGTATTACATGCTTTGTCTTGCAAGCACAAAGGCCATCGTGACATTCAGTAGTAGGTAGAGGCAAAGTTACCGGCCAGACAAAACAAGAAATCCCCCGAAGCCCTAGTCAAAGGAGGCATCTAAGTAACTGATATCAAGCTGATAAAGGGTTTAACAAATTAATAAAATCCAAACAAAATTGGATCCTTAAACATGCTAATTTGTAGCATTTAACCTACCCATCCGGTCTAGATAGTGATTGGTGCCCAGCCTTGACCACAATATTAGAATCCACCAAGCAAAATATATTTGTATCCAGAACATGACCAGTGAAAGGGTGTCTCATCTGCAGGTGTTGAGCTGTGGCAGGTTGAGGTTGAAGAGTATCTGTGTTTTTTCAAATGTGAGATTTTCTGGGGGAAAAAAGTATTGCTGCTTTTGCCAGAGCTCCTCACATATCAGCCAGCCAGCAACTCAACGCATTTAGGTATGTGAACATGTTCAAAATGACCTGATGAAGTTCAAACCAAGCATTATATGGAAGAAAGTTGATTTAAAGTTTTTTCCCAACAAAATAGAAACTATCCAGTGGGAAAGTCCCCTGTGCAAAAAAAACTGATCAGAGGAGAATGGCCAGACTAGTTTGAGCTGATGGAGGGGGCAACACCAATTCAAATAACCACCAATTACAACCAAAATATGCAGAAAACCATCCCTTACATAACACATTAAACAGCAGTTGGTATACAGGAGCAGAAAACTACACCTAATGCCACTCCTGTCAGTTAACAGGCAACAGAGGCTACAATTCACATGGGCTCACCAAAATGAAAGAATAGAAAATCTGAGAATGCTGGCTGGTCTGATGTTTGTTTGTTTGTTTGTGTTTTACGCCATTTCAGCACATTTAGGCTATTTCATGGCGGTACATGGTTTGTGTCATTTAT
>JAUZSU010164539.1:0-13592 GCA_034780255.1 Parotocinclus maculicauda | reverse complement strand
TGGATGAACAGAAGCAGATTAAACTGGACCAGAGTGCCCCTGCATTGTGTTCAGTAGGGTGTATGGTCACCCAAGAGGGCCAAAACACACTGACAGTGATGGAGCATGGACAGGATCAGATTAATCAGCAGTTCTTATAGGATCCTCTTCGTATTTATTTTAAAATATCACCTTTTTTGTGAATACTTTAATCACCTATTAAAGTGGCCACTGTAGTTTCCTTAGAAGGGAACTGTGGAAACACTTTACATTTTTTAATTCTGTTTTTCTTTAACCGTCTCTTACAGGAACGTCGTACAAGTTTCGGGTTTTGGCTGTGAACGTGTTGGGGGCCAGTCCTCCAAGTGCACCGTCTAAAGCCTATACAGTGATGGGCAGCAGCCAGACCAACCCTCGGCCTGTCGATGGGCCCTATATCACTTACTCCGAAGCCATCAATGAGACCACTATCATCCTCAAGTGGACCGTAAGTACCTGCTGACTGTTATGGATCTCTGAGTGCGTGTGTGTGTGTGTGTGTGTGTATTAGAATATAACTCAGGAATCGGACCAGTGTGTGTGTGCTTTATGAAGCTTTGTGTCTTTTCTTCCTTTAGTACACGCCCCTGAATAACACGCCCATCTATGGCTTCTACATCTATTATCGACCCACTGACAGCGATAACGACAGTGACTATAAGAGAGACGTGGTGGAGGGTCAGTCCTCCCTCTGTAATTAATGTTCAAAAACATTGTAAGGATCGAGTCTGTGATCTAAACGGAATGATCTCTGCTCTGTATTGTGCAGGTGACCGATACTGGCACGCCATCACCAGCCTGCAGCCTGAAACAGCCTATGATATTAAGATGCAGTGTTTCAATGAAGGCGGAGTCAGCGAGTTTGGCAACGTTGTCATCTTGGAAACCAAAGGTGCGTCTCTCGCGTTCATCCCGTTTCCTTATCAGGTTATAACGTTCGTCCTGGGACTGTGGTGGCCTAGCGGTTAAGGTCCCGGGTTCGAATCCCACCTCTGCCACAGTTGGGTCCCTGAGCAAGGCCCTTAACCCACAATTGCATGGATTGTAAGACTGTATTAATTGTAAATCGCTCTGGATGAGGATAAGGGCGTCTGCTAAAATGACGTAAATGTAAAATGTCCTCTGAAGCCACCTTTTCTTTGTACCTCCAGCTCGACCCAATCAGAAACACACCACCCCAGAGACGTCCTCAGACCACCCCGACCCCAGCGGCCCTGTGCCACGCCCGAGTGACTTACCGTACCTGATTGTGGGAGTCGTCGTACTCGGAGCCCTCGTTTTTATCATCGTGGCCTTCATTCCCTTCTGCCTGTGGAAAGCCTGGGCTAAACAGAGTGAGTAAAGAGTCAAGGATTAAAAATACAAACGTCCATGACCTGGCCCCTACAGAGGTCATGTGGAATCCATGACCCCAGAGGGCTACAGAATATTAGGCAGGTGGTGTGAATGCTAAATGTTCTAGCTGATCTGACACTGGAAAACGATGATTAGATCTGCATTTGAATTCATTTGTTTGTATTTCAGAACAAACTACAGATATGTGCTTCCCGGCTGTAGCAGCACCGCTCTCGTCCTGCCAGTACACCATGGTGCCAATGCAGGGCATGGCTCTGGTGGGGCACTGCCCTGTAGACCCACACCTGGCTCCTGGACAAACTCTATACGCACCGAAAGAAGAGTTTCATGCCAACGCGAAACACACACACTGCCTGCCTGGATTACAGCAGGTAAGAACGGGGTTACAAAACAAACAATGGAAAATACCAGAGCTGTAAACGAGCAAGCGACAAAAAGCCTTAAAAAGCTCATTTAAAAATTAATTCATTATGAGTAACGAAATGAAAATAGTGAGATTAAGAACTTGTATCAATACAGGCTTTAACAGAATGCATTTCTTATTTTTTATTCATTTAATAACAATACACTGCTCACATAAATGAGGGGATATGAATTCGAAATGAATATGAAGCAATTTAGAAGAAGCATTTGATTTTATTTAATTTAACAAAATCATCAGAAAAGCAAATGAAAAGTTAAAGTTGTTCGATTATAAAAAGGAGATTATTGTGAGAAAATAAATCCGTTTCATGTATGACAGCCTGCTTTTTGAGATATTTGTTAGCTAGTTAATGACATTTGGTTTGCCAGACATGTGATGTGAAAGCCTGTCTCTGTTACAGGACGATGCAGACGGAATAAACGGCTCGTTCCTGCCCCCGAGACTCTCCAACGGACATCTACAGACCTACCACTACTCCACAGGGTAAGAGCCATGCCTTTTATTTAACGCCGGATAAACTGGGAGGTTTTAAGTCTCAGCTGTGGATTTGCCACAGTTACAAAGTACACAGTCAACGTTGTGCCACGAGCAAAGCCAAAAACAAACAAACAAACAAACAAACATCGACCGGGGGTTAAACGTCACAGGACACACCCCTGTGATTGTCCCATTGTTTTTGTATGGATTTTTTTTTCTTTTTCACAAATGATATAGCAGCAAAACTTTCTATAGTAGTGGCTTCATTGTGGTGACACACCTGCTGTAACAGACCTGCTTTGTACACACACACACACACACACACGTTTCCTTTGTTTCCGTTGTGGTCATTTTCCTTTGAAGTGTGTGATCCAGCTCCAGCTTGGTTCTGTGTGCTCAGACAGAAGGCTGTTCTAACTGTACCTTTTCTCCACAGAGTTCCCGGCCATGTGGACGAGGACGGCTGCTGTGAGCCGGACGACTCGACCATTGAGCTTCTCACCCCGGTGAATGATCATCCGGAAGCCATGCAGGAGATCCACACGCTCAGTGACACGCTGTGCTTAGAGCAAGAGATCACAGCAGGTTAGTCAGTGAACACCAATCAGACCGGGGTGGCACCAGGGTGGCGTGGGGTCTAAACCCACCGCAGGGATCTGGCTTGGTGATGCCTGATCATCCCCTGGCTTTCTAACAGAATTCCCCAGCACTCAGCCCGTCCTGCAACAGACTGTTACCCCTTACAGGACATGGGGCGTGCTTAAATCAGGGGGCAAAATAAGAAAATTGTTAAATAAAAATGCATTGCGTCACATTCAGGTTTTTTTTTTTTTTTTTTTTTTTAAATCAATTTTGAGCAGAAAAAATTGTCTGAATACACTGCTCACAAAAATAAAGAAATAATAAAATATTACCTCACTTTTGTGAGCAGTGTATTTTTTGCATATTATATTTGTGGCATTTAATAAATTCACTGTAGCTAATGGTGTAATTCAGCAGTCTGAATTTAAACATTCCTGTATTATTTTTTTTTTTCCCCTTAAATTTCAACCAAATAAAAAAAAAAGTGATCCAACTCTGAAACACAAATTTAGGCCAGAGCTCAAACATCCAGGCTTCCACAGAGTGATCCTAAGTTCGTATTTCTGAGTCTGGAAACCGATTTAAATGTCACAAAAATATAATTCAAATTCCCCAATTTTCAGATCCATGTTTGTCACGTTTTAAGCTCCATATTCATCTGGCTTTAGTTTATAATTTTTTTCTTCTCCTCCCAGATTTGCCACTATTAACAGCATCAAAAGCCGTTAGCAGGACGTCAGCGGTGCACGAAGGAGCCAGGAGGAGTGACTGTGGCAGTCAGCTAGAGGTCCGAACCCCACGGGACGGATGAAACGAATAAGAAAAGAACAAAGGAGGGGGAAAAAGCAGAAGAGACAGTATTTATTTTTGTGATACAGATACTATATTTATATATTTATGCTTGTGTAAATAGTTTTTGTTATACTGTATATATGGAGTCTTTATATCAGAGATGTATTAGTGTTTGTCACCACCAGGATAAAGAGCATAACTTAAAAAGATCTCAACTTTCAGCGTCAAAGAATCAAATCATTTATTTTGGTACAGGTTCTCTGTACAGAGGTGATCAGACCCATCAGATTCCCTTCTCCTCGTACAGATCGCTCATCCCGTTTCCGAGCCAGACCTAACCCCCCCTCCCCTCTCAAACAAAAAAAAAAAAAAAAGTAAATTGAGGCGTACAGAAGGTGGTGACGAGCACGTCGGCCCAGTGTTTGAACGTTCTGTAGATATCTCACTAGGAAATGTATTTCATTCTTAACGAAGTATTAACAAATGTACGCACCGTATAAGCGCCGTCTTCGTAACGTTTCACTATAAATATTTGTAATAACTGAACAGGAAATCTGGAACGGACACGACTGCATTGGAATAGAATGTTCGTTCGATCCTGGACTGATTTAAAGAGCTACAAGTAATGATCCTAAAAAGGAACATGTTTATATATATGTTTATATATATATATATATATATTTAAAAAATATATATATTTAAAAAAATATATATATATATTTTATTTATATATATATTTTATTTAGATATATATATATATATTTTTTAATATATATATTAAAAATAATCTATTTTTGCAGCCGAATTCCAATCCAAACACGAGAATCTTACATGTAGCTCTTATAAATCTGGTTTCTGATTTCGTTTCCACTTGCTTTGTACACAAACACTACTGTATCAGTATTAGCTTCCTCACTGTGCTGAACTATGAAATAATGAAGGATAACGAGCTCGTTTTAGAAGTGTATCTAGCTGTTGTGGTTACATGTCCTTGAGCACTATTGCATGTAAATAAAGCAAACATAAGAAATGCTGTCTTTGTCTTTGCCATCTCATCCAGTTCCTGCTATTATGGTAACAACATAAACCTAATTATTAGTGTTAATCAGCACTGGGATCAGGATTGGATGTTCACACCTCCTGCCTGTGATCGAGGACAGGAAAAGAGCTGGGGATCATCCCACCCAGAGCATGCCTGTGCCTTGTGTTCTCTGGGCCCTGAAAAAAGAACAAAAATACATAAGCAAACCACTGCTGATCCTGGTCAGTCTCCTGAGCCTATGCTTAAAATTAATTGGGCACAAGCAAGGGTACACTGGCAAGGGTGCCAGGCCAATGCAGGGCTCTGTAACAGCCCAGGGTTTGAATCCAGGTTTATAGATCCAAGCCACAGGACGTAATACATTAGGTATTGTTGAATACATTCATAACATCTTAATATTATTATTTGTAATAATATAAAGGCTAAGCTACTGGCCACGATTAAAAAAAATCTATTTTAATAAATAAAATAAAAGGATTCCAAGGGAAAAAATACACAAATTTGTGAAGCTGAAGCATCAGAAAAGTGAATTTAGTATGCAAACACAGGAAAAAAAGTTCCTTTTTGCTGTATTTAAAGTTTAAAACTTTAAAACTTTAACGACAACCCAGGAAAAGATCAAGATTAAATGAAGATCTCTATTAAACATCTACCTTATTGTTCCACCATGTCAATGTGAAGTCAGAGTTTGTTATTCCTCCTCTAATCCTTCATCAGTGCTCACTGGATGCTGCCTAGATAACGCTAATTAACCAAAATAACATTCACCTTTAGTCCGCGAGTGACACCGAGGTATGTAAAACCTCCAGCAGCACTGCTGTGTCTGATCCATTTATAAGAACACACCACATCAGAGAACGATCCACCACCCATTTAATAATAAGAAAAACATCTGTGGGGGTCCTGATTGTTAAGAGCAGAGCAAAAGGGGACAAATGTGGACTACAGTGTGTAACTAGAACTTAAACATGCTTCATACATAAAAAGGTGTACCTAATAAAGTGATCAGTGAAAGTGTTTTCTAATCATTTACATTATCATTACAATGGGAGTTTGAGTTTAAAAAAGGTACTGGACTGTGGACCAGAAGGTTACCACAAGTTACCACAGTTGGGTCCCTGAGCAAGGCCCCTAACCCACCACAGATTGTAAGACTGTATGACTTGAAAGTCGCCCTGGACAAAGGCGTCTGCTAAATGACGTAAATGTAAAAGGAGAAACGAGAACAGGCTGCATATCTAAAGAAAAACAGCATAAAAAGAGCCAGACAAAACAAAGCAGGTAGAGCAGAGCAGCTTACCTGTGCACCCAGGTACTGAAACAGGAAGACGACTGGCGCTGACAAAGCAAGAAGAGATGAATTAAAGAATATGGAAATGACATGACATGAGTGATTTTTTCCCCACAGAGCTTCTGAAAACAAACAGTTAGTACTCACCAATCAAATCAGCCAGAATCGTCCAGCCACTCGAGATAAATCAGACGAGCCAAATTACAAAACAAGACCATTTTATTAGTCACCTTTGCATATTTACAAATATCTACAAAATCAAATCTCTTCCATAAATAAGTAAAAATATTGTAACTCGTTCATTTTGCTGAAGGATAAAAAACATCCATTTTTAAAATGTCTCTTTAAGAGATGGAAAAACCACTCGGAGGCCCCGTGCGTTCCAAGCTGTCTGTCTGTGAGAGGGATTCGCCAAAAGATCACCGAATAAGGGCAGCGATGTCTGTCAGGAAAATAAAATAACCACGCCCGAGATGTACTACGAGACGCCGCTTTAGGCAAAGCTTCGATCAATGGCTGTTGATTGCAAATACGAGTTAATCCAAACGTCAGTATTGTCCCAATACACAGATTCCACACAGTAATTACACTAGATTTGAATAGTGCTGCAGGAGAAGGTAATACCGTTCCTACTAAACCGCAGAGGTCCCATCATGCCCAAGAATGTGGCTGATGTTGTGGGCTGGTCGATTAGGCTGTTTGTTGGAGTCTGAGGAAGAAGTACTAGCAAGGGATAATAAAGGGGACATTGGCATAGAGGAGCCGTCGGGGGGCATTGCTGTGGCGATTTCTGGAAACAGAGACGTGAGGTTGAAGTTGGATAGATGTGGCGTAATGCCTGAAGAGTTCGCGATGGGCATCGGGGTTATATCCGTAAGCAGCGGGTAGCTGGCCTGTGCAAAGCCCACAGGACGAGGCGGAGAAAGGATGGAGCCAAAGCGGTTGTTGAGCGGGGTGCCGCTGCCTTTATCGGTACTTGGACTTGTAAACATTTGGTTCGAGAAATACTGCAGGGGAATGTCACTCGGAAGGCTTGGGTGAGCGGCAGGCGAATACGAGGGGTAGAACGAAGGAAGGGTGTTCTGAGGCTCTACAGGAAGGAGGGCAGGGGTACGTGAGGCACTGGGCTGGGTGACCGGGGGAATGAAAGAGGCGTTCGCGTTAATTGGAGGCGGAGGGTTCATACCTCCTTCTGCAATAAAGGGAAAGCCAAAGTTCTGGGTGAGATGCTGGTCCGACACGAGGTTGTTGTCACCGCCGACCTGCGCACCGTCTGCCATAAAGCGCACGATACTTCGGCGAGTTTCGCCACCGGCCTGCGGCCGACCGAGCAAAACCCCTCCGCCTGAAGCGAGTGGCAAAGTGTTCTCGGGCTCGAAGGAGTTCACGGGTCTCAGATTGCCCGACCTGGGTCGATCTCCCGGGCGGATTTTTGTGCTTTGAGGATCAGGGCCAATATGATGGGTTCTTTGTCTGACGGCTGAAAGCGACCTAGAGGAGCCTTGAGCACGTCCCGTTTCTGAGCTGCTGTGCGGTGTGGGAGGAGGATGGGGAAGAACCGATCTCACGGAGGAACCGTGCAAATTCCCGCTAACCTGAGAAATGTGTCCTTTACCGTTGTCCCCAAGATGCATGGGAGGAGCCGACTGCGTGTGGTGCAGGTTAGGGCTCGAGACTTTTGCCTGAATACCCACAGCAGAAACCCCAGGCACGCCGTTATACTCTAGACTGACTGGTGGACAGCCTTGTGTGGCCCTCTGGTGCCCGGCGTGTTCGGGCAGATGTGGAGCCAACAGACTTTGCATAAAACTCTGGTGGCAGGCGTCTTGTTCGCGTTGCAATCCCGGTCCACCTTGTACCCCCTGTCCCGCAGGGTGCGCCCCATACGTACCATGGGTACGTCCTTCTCCAGAAGGACCGGCCCCTATTCTGAATCCTGTTTGTGCCGGAGGACCCCTCTGGCCCGGGGCGACAGATTTACCGTTCATGTCACCGTTGCGAGACACCTGGGTGTCAAAGTTGTTGAGTTGCTGGGGTCCGTTAGCAAGGGTCTTGAAAGGTAAACGCTCCGATATCCGCTGAATGTCCGACGGTCCTGGGTGATCCTGGGCTAATCTCGCTTGAGTATTATGAGTTATACTTCCTTTACCATGTGACGAATCAACGTAAGCTTGTAATTCAGACTGATCCTGCGAGTTGCCACGCGAGGCCTGTAGATGGAGCCCCATTCGTTGGTCGCCCGCACTCGAAGTCTTCCCAATAAGCGCCTCGGCAGAATAACTAGAGAGCCGATGGCGGTCCTGACGTGACGTAGTACAGGCAAGCTCTGAGGAACGAGAAACGGGATTACTGGCCTGTGAAGTCAACTGCTGCTCTAAAGTGCGAGAACCCATCAGTCGTTGCATAGCTCCGTGATCTTGTCCCTGCTGCCGGTCCTGCTGGCTCAAATGGCCGCTTTGATGAGACCTGGGCCCTGCTTGTTGGCCCTCGCAATTCTTCTCCTGGCGACCGAAGTGCTGCTGCTGAAGTTGCTGCTGAAGATGCTGATGCCTGGAATGGGAGCTCTGTTGCTGCATTTGCTGTTGCTGTTGTTGTTGTTGTTGTTGTTGTTTTTGATGCGACTGCTGTTGAAGCTGCTGCGTTTTTTGTTGTTGATGTTGCTGCTGATGCGTTTGATGCTGCTGGGACTGTTGCTGCTGAGCCTGCTGTTGTGACTGATGGACAGTACTTTTGTCCAAGTGATGCTGCTTCTGCAAACCGACAGGGGGTCCTGCTTGTCCACTTCGCACCACTCTCTTTTTGTGAGCGTTCTGATCTTGGAGCAGGGCCCTCTGCTGAATATTGTGGATCTGGGAGTCCGGTTGGGTAAGATGATGCTGAAGTTGGTACATGTGTCTCTGTTGCTCTTGTTGTTGCTGATGCTTGAGGTAATGATTTCCTCCCAGGTTTTGGCCCTGTGGGGTCGCATGCTGCGTGTGCCCCTGCTGCAGGTGCAGCACCCCGGGCTGGTTTTGCTCATGCAGTGCCAACTGAGGAGGGCAATGTCCTTCGGGTTGGTGTGCCACAGTACTCATGAAAGTGTTTCCGGAAAACAAGGCTCCTCCACCGTCGGAATGATTCCTTGTCATAACCGATGAGGAACTTGGAGGCATCTGTCCAGACATGACTTGGACAAGTTCTGTCCCCTTGGCGTCCATCCGAGACACGTTGCCGCCTGAGCACGGTTTCGCACGTTTGTTTATGGGAAGAACAAGGTCGTCTTGGGCGGAGCGTTTCGTTATATCCTTCTGATGCCGTTCAGATATCCCAACGCCGCCATGGGTTCTCATGAGGGCACTTTTTAAAGGCGTGTATTCCTTAACCTGTGCTGGGCCAGAGCAGCTCTGGGTAACCTGAGACGATGTCTGAGACACTAGAATTGCGGCTGTTCCTGGTGAGGGAACAGGTACCTGCTGCACAAGATTTGGGGATGCTGTGTAGGACTGGGCGGAACTCGGTCTTATGAGGTTATGCACATTAAGACTAGTGACAGAACTAGGTTGCGACTGAGAATACGCTGTGCTCAGCGGAGGACGGACACTGGAGCTACTGATGCCCGAAACCTCAATCTGGGATGATGCCGTAGACACGGTCAAGTCAGGCTGCTTTACTTGCTTTATTTGTTGGCCAGGTGTCCTTCCTTTAATAATGGGGGCCTGATGGGTTTTAGGAAGTTCCCATGATGTGGGAAGAATACTCGAGTTGTCGCCACTGCAGCTACCGCTCCTACGACCTGGACTGTCTTGCTCAAATATAGCTCTGGCTGCCATTGCTAAGATTTCTGCCTGCTCGGAGGTAAAACTGAACGCTCCAAACGTATTAGAAGAAGCAGTGACGTGACCCGGGGGAAGCAGGGACGCGACAGAAAACCTTCTGTTACCTGAAGGTCCTGCCATGGGTGAATCCGTTTGTCTGTTCGTGACCAATTGGGATTCGAACGACTCATTTTCCAGTGTGGACACAGACACATCTTGTGAGAGAACGGTTTCTCTATGCGAGAATGAATCTGCCTCGGTGGTGCATAATTGTTCGGCTATGACTGGTCCTTTGCTCTCATTAGTATCCGGACATTTGGTATTTGGTACAGAATTAACCTGGTCAGTAGATGGCACGGAATTACTAACATCAAGCTGCTTAGGAAGTTTGTTCAAAGTGTTCAAATTCCTAGACTCCTGTGACGAAACTGGAGGCGCTGAACCCGAGGGTGCCCCTACAGGGGGATTTGAACAGGGTGCCGAAGCTGCGGGGAACGTAAACGGGGCCTGAACCTGTGGAGAACCAACTGATTTACAGTTCTCACCAGTTGCAGGTTTGGTTTGAACTTGTGGAGGCTTCTGTGAGAAAGATGCTACTTCTACACTCTTTTCTGGAGCGGTGCTAGCACCTGATAGAACACGAGGTTGGACAAGCGCAGTATCGACAGACGACACCGCCACACTGTTTTGTGCGGAACTGACGCTAGCGGGCGTGATTCTATTTTCCATTAAATTAGGACTTAATTCTGTTGATCCACAGCTAGCAGAGGAAACGTCCGGTGTGGAATCATTTAGAGAAATTACTTTTATAACCATGGTTTCTGATGACGTACACTGAGGAGTTAGACCACCAGACGATTCGTTTGGTTGTTCTATGTTAGGGGTTAAAACGCTACTTGTGTCACGATTCGTAGGAACTCCTTTCGTTTTCTCGGGGGAAGAAACCAGATTAGTTTTACTAACTGTTTCACTGCCGGATGTTGGTGCGACTAAAGGTCCTTTACCCTGTGCTACTTCTACTTCAACTGTTGGGGAAGTGACTGCTGATCCAGTTGCAGAACATAAAGCTAATTTACCACTAGTATTTGTACAAGCAGCTGTAGAACTGCTGCATACTAAACTAACACCAGGGAGCGCCGACGTGCTCGGTGCGCTCGTTTTAAGGCTCACAGTTTCACCACCTGAACTCAGAACGTTACCATCGGTTGTACTGGACTGTCTCTTTGCAACGTCTGTCTCAAGCGATTTACTTTTGACTATTTTTGCAGGAGTCTGGCAAGCCCCTTTCTTTTTATTACTTTCTTTTCTCCTGACTGGCCTTGCCCTTTTAAGGGCTACTTGTTTGGGCTGGTTAGCAGACGATGCACTCATCTTCTTTGGGAGGATGGTAACTCCACAGCTCACGGACCCAGATGAAACGGGTGGAGCAGGAGAGACGACCTCAGCGGATTTACCGACTTCTGAAGCTGGTTTAGATGAAGACGGCTGGGTCTCTTGTTGCACGGTTGTGTTTGGATTGGAGCCCTGTGAAATGCTCTGGCTGAGGCTAGTAAGGGCTCCCAAGCAATTCAACGCGACGTTGGTGTTGGGTTCCTCGCTTGTGGGTTGGAGAATTTGCGTAGCGCTTTGCCTAACCTGAGAGTTCACCTTGTCTGCTGACTTTCCTGACTGCAAAACATAAACTTGTCCATTCACAGTTATAGTCTGGGGTGCCTGGGTCTGTTCTGAGAGGCGGGGAAGGATCTGAACCAGTTGTTTGGTCAAATTCGCTTGCGCTGTAGACGTGCAAGGGTGGCTGTAGGTGCTTATTTGGTTACTCGGTGTAGGAGCTGCATTTGGCACAATAGTGCTTTGATGGCTCTGCTGTGCAGGTGTCACTGTCGGGGCCTGGATTATAACAATGTACTGGCACGCGTTCTGATTGGCCACGTCCTCTCTTACTACTTGTGGAGCTGGACAAGCATTGGCCTGCTGTAACAGAACAACATTTGGATTGTTCTGAAGCGAGGCCGTCCCAGTTACCGGTGTCCTGGTTTCGGAGTTCATCTGAAGCACCTGCATTGTCTGAAGCACAGGCAGCGTGGCTGTAGGAGTCTGGGGCAAAACGGCGTGCTGAAGAGGAGGCGCGACAGCGGACTGGGCCTGGGCCATGACGGCAGGATGGGACTGGGTTTGGGTCGGCAAAGCAGGTTGGAGCTCTGACTGTGTTGACATGGCATGATGGACTGGAGGCTTAGGCTGTATAGCTGGGTAAGTGTGGGACTGTGTCGATGGAGGTTTCGGTAATATTGGAGGCTGAGCTACAGCTATTTGTGGCTGAGGCAGTAATCCTGTCTGGGATACCACAGGCGGCTGATGAAGCACCACAGGTTTAGACGGCACAGATGTCTGCGGTAGAAGTGACGTCTGACTAACTACAGCCGTATGGGGATGTTGAACCATGGCGGGATACAGCTGGGAAGGGCTGGGCCGGACAGGCACGGGCGCTGGTTTGAGAGTTTGAATTTGTGTTTGCACTTGGACGTGAGTGGGATGCACCGGGGGATTTGCGACGACGCGACACACCGACAGATGAGGAATATTCTGTCCAGAGTTGTTTGTTTCGGTGGACAGAGCTTGACAGACAGGCTGTACCGTGTTACCGGTGAGTTGTAGTGTTGTCCATGTGGTCTGTGTGCTGCTGGCTGCACTGGTCCCGAGATGGCTACAGATGGCAGGTAACGTTTGAGAAAGGGATCTGTTTTCGGCGTTCAGTGTCATCACCTCTGACGAAGAAGCATCAGAAACCAGTGTGTTGCTAATCACAGTTTGGGGCAAGGAGGTTAGGTTAAATACGGGTTGCAGTCGGACTGGCACTGACGAACTGGTGGAGGACACAAGACTCGGTGTTGGCTTGGCTGGCTGAACTTGTTGAGGAACAGTGGCAGTGACAGCAATCTTGGGACATAAGCCTTGCAGGGTTATGTAATTGACCGGCGGGGGCAACTTTGGAGCCATTGGGGCCACAGCGGTGTACTGGTCCACCACCGCAACGCAAGGCTTGGACACAGCAGGAATCAGAGTCGCTAGAGGCATCTGTGAAGATGTAGTAGATGGGACTGCTTTGCTGTTGATCGGTCTTCCATTTGGGACACCCAGGGCTTGACCTGCACCCATCTGGAGGTCACAGGACGGCTGAGTGGTCGAAGCATTCACTTGCTGCTTATCCGGGGGAGCGACGGGATTTGAAGTAATTGAGATGTTGCTCATAGAGCTGGCTGACATGTCGTTAGAGTAGGCAACAATTCCCTTTGAAATCAAGTGCGTCGGCGTTATTTTAGCCACTTTTGCACAGCGCTTGTTGCCTTTCCAGTGGATAGTGGGGTCGTCCAGGAAGTTGATGCCATTTGCTTTCAGGAGCTCGATGTAATGAGCGCTTTCTTTTCTCAAGTCTTCAACTTGCTGCCGGAGACGTTTGATCTCTTCCGCTGCAGAACAAAACGATCAGTATTAGATCTCAGCCGTAGGCCACCATAGTAACGTCCCCTGCTCCTGTTTGTTCACTATCTGCGATCGTCTCTGCTCTCTAGACCAGCCTGATCTCTATTCAGTGAGATTGTGGCCCTTTTTATTTGGCCTGAACATTTTCAGTGACTGAAACTAATGTTGGGGAATCAGACACAGTGTCTTTGTTTAAATCTAGATGCTTTCTGTCAGTAATTTCTTCAGCACACTCTGCCGTAATCATTCTCTTTTCTCTCAGCACTGCTTACCGAGCTACACCTGCATCATCCAGAGACCTGACCTGCCCGATGGATGATCATGATGATCAGGAAT